>JASEVX010000013.1:8569098-8734098 GCA_031761405.1 Serripes groenlandicus
ACGCATCTGCAGCAGACGACTTTTGAAATCATTATAACAAAAGGAGGAAGTGCTCATAATGAGGAATATCTACTTTTACCACCAATGTTTTTAATTCTATTAACTTATTATACTTTAATTCACAGAGGATTTTCATAATTTTGCCAAGATTAATTCTCAGCTGCAAAATTGTTGTATGTAGGAACGGGTTAAAACCCATGTTTTTGTTATATATTTCCACATATTATTTTTAAGCAAACGACCGCCATTTAAATTGTCACATTTTAAATGAACCCTTACTCTCATATAGACGCATCTTAACGCCTCAAAGATGTGACAAAAAGAGAAGTAGCTCATAATATTTCCCAATATTTTCAATTATTATCATTTCATTTACGAAGAAATGTCATTCTTTTTGCCAAGATGATGTCAAAGTCGTCTGCTGCAGATTAAATGGGTTACAATGTCCGAACGGCGGTTCTCGCGTGATCGCTTGTTCTCGCGTGATCGGCACTTGTATAATGCAACCGACAATTATATACCGTGTACCTTACATGATACTTCTACAGTCGTCTGCTTTAACCCTTTCCCACATACAACAAATCTGCAGCAGATAACTTTGAAAACTTAACCGAAAGAATTTACTCGTTTTGAGCAATTTCTTTTTTGTCGACATGTTTTCAAAAGCCGCCTGCTGTGAAGGCGTCAAAAAGCGTCTATATGAGGGAAAGGGTTGAACTCGATTGGAACAAAATCATATTTCATTTCATAAAAGGAATAGATATGTTATAATATTATATAAACAGTTGATTATATATCTAGGAAAGGAGAAATTGCTTGAATGGAAAATGTCGAAGGTCATGTTTGCTTTAGATGCGTTACATTTCGTCTGTATCTTGGACGGAGTTCAATATTCATATTCGACATCTTACCGGGACGTTAGTAACGTTTAGAGAAACGTCACGTGCCGTCCAGCTATCTGCAGGCACAACAAATTATCGAAATAGTACTCGAAGTTAAAAACATTGTATAAAAGTTCTTAAATATTGTAAAATATATTGAAGGTGCTGAACTCCAGGTATAAATCAAAATGTTGAAATCTTGAAACTACTGCAATTGTGACAACAAAGTTAGTAATGAATAGTTCAAAACCATATTGGAAGTAATTGTTGAAAATAAACCCAGTAAATTGAAAATCGTGAAAAATGTTCATAATTTTGCTTACTGGGTATGTCAACCAAGTAAATATGAAGCATAACATATCAATATTTAGATGTACTGGAAAGTGAAATTATTACTCTAATTTTGTCCCAGAATTAAGTTTCTAATATTTCCAGACAACTTCTGAACAGTTTTAAATCTTTGACTAAAACCTCTATAATCTAGGGTTCAGCACCTTTAAAACTTTGACTATACCATCTATAATCTGGAGTTCAGCAACTTTAAAACTTTGACTATACCATCTATAATCTGGAGTTCAGCACCTTTAACACTTTGACTATACCATCTATAATCTGGAGTTCAGCAACTTTAAAACTTTGACTATACCATCTATAATCTGAAGTTCTGCAACTTTAAAACTTTGACTATACCATCTATAATCTGGAGTTCAGCATCTTTAACACTTTGACTATACCATCTATAATCTGGAGTTCAGCACCTTTAACACTTTGACTATACCATCTATAATCTGGAGTTCAGCAACTTTAAAACTTTGACTATACCATCTATAATCTGAAGTTCTGCAACTTTAAAACTTTGACTATACCATCTATAATTTGGAGTTCAGCACCTTTAAAAACTTTGACTATACCATCTATAACCTGGAGTTTAGCACCTTTAAAACTTTGACTATACCATCTATGATCTGGAGTTCAGAACCTTTAAAACTTTGACTATACCATCTATAATCTGGAGTTCAGCACCTTTAAAACTTTGACTATACCATCTATAATCTGGAGTTCAGCATCTTTAAAACTTTGACTATACCATCTATAATCTGGAGTTCAGCACCTTTAAAACTTTGACTATACCATCTATAATCTGGAGTTCAGCATCTTTAAAACTTTGACTATACCATCTATAATCTGGAGTTCAGCATCTTTAAAACTTTGACTATACCATCTATAATCTGGAGTTCAGCACCTTTAAAACTTTGACTATACCATCTATAATCTGGAGTTCAGCATCTTTAAAACTTTGACTATACCATCTATAATCTGGAGTTCAGCACCTTTAAAACTTTGACTATACATCTTTAATCTGGAGTTCAGCACCTTTAAAACTTTGACTATACCATCTTGAATCTGGAGTTCAACAACTTTAAAACGTTGACTATACCATCTATAATCTGGAGTTCAGCACCTTTAAAACTTTGACTATACCATCTTGAATCTGGAGTTCAGCTCCATTAAGAACCACACGGGTACCATTAACGTAAGAGCTCTATAAGCAAAATCATTTGAAAACTGCTTGATATCAACTGTTGTACCACATGATATAATTTCCCTTCGAGAATATATCAAATATCAGTTCTGATCAGTGTGTCTTTAATTTAACCCTTCCCTCATACGACAATTATGCAGCAGATGACTTTGAACATCTTTTGTCAACAAATAGAAAATCTCTATAATTAAATGGATAACCTATGACTCAAAGTGGAAAACATTGTGGCAAAATGAGAAATTGCTCGTTTTGAGCAATTTCTTCTTTTGTCACTATGCTTTCAAAAAGCCGTCTGCTGCAGAGGCGTCAGCAAGCGTCTATATGAGGGAAATGGTTAACCTGACACCATTAGACACCAAGGAGGCTCAATTACTATCACCTTTTAACCCTTTCTCTCATACCACAATTATGCAGCAGACAACTTTGAACTTATTTTTTCAAAAAGAAGAAAATCTCTATAATTTAATGGATAACCTACGACTAAAAGTGTAACATATTGTGGCAAAAGGAGAAATTGCTCGTTTTAAGCAATTTTCTTCTTTTGTCACTATGCTTTTAAAAAGCTGTCTGCTGTAGAGGCGTCAGAAAGCGTCTATATGAGGGAAAGGGATAACTTACCACATATCATGATACCCAAATGAGCCGTCCAACGAGATATCCAACATTGTGGACTCATCGACCCGGATCAGCCTAAGCATGCCGCGCAGGCTAACCCGGACAGATACTTTTCGCCTCCTGTGGATTTTCTGTTTCAGGAATCGTTACTCTATACATATATCCCCCTGAAACGGAAAGTGTCAGCCCGGATTAGCCTGCGCGAACTGCGAAGGCTGATCTGAATCGATACATTACGGAGAGTCCACAATGTTGGTTTTCTCGTGGAACGGCTCAAATGTCGTTTAAAGTCTCGCACGGCAGATTAAGGGTTTGAGATATGATTCTATTACGACACACTCATCCCCGCCCGTCCTCAGCCATTTACGGATATAGACCTCGCGGAAAAAGGACGAAACATGTTGGACTACTATCGTTACCAAGCAAATCGATCTCCGAGCCATTTATTCGGGCGTCCTCGGATGTTTACTCGATTTCTGTTTATTTGGGGAACTATTTTTAACAGCTTCACTTAACCGGAAAACCATCTTGCGTGTTACCACGAACAGCGTCTTGGGTTCAGATGGAGTTAACAAGTACTCGCGCCGTTTGTGTAGGAAAATCCCAAAGGCAGAATCTCTCATCACGGGATTCGAAACCGGGACGTTCAGTTTCGTTTTATTTCAATGTGTCGACGACCCATGCATGTTTTTATATGTACTCATTAGAATTTCATTCTCACGTTCTCAGGCATGACTTTCACAATTAAACCTTTCCCCGTTACAGACAGTTATTGAAGGATATGCAGACAGGTGGTCGACTTTTGAAAACATTGTGGAAACATGACCCACTACCCTTAACCCATTCCCCCATACGACAATTCTGCAGCAGACGACTTTGAACATATGTTGTCAAATAATAGAAAATCTCTATAATTGAATGGATAACCTATGACTAAAAGTGGAAAACATTGTGGCAAAAGGAGAAATTGCTCGTTTTGAGCAATTTCTTCTTTTGTCACTATGTTTTCAAAAAGCCGTCTGCTGCAGAGGCGTCAGAAAGCGTCTATATGAGGGAAAGGGTTAAGGAGCATTTTTCTCCGTTTCGTACAATATGTTCAATGCTGTACCAATGTGTATAAGTTATAATTTGAATGGCTGTTTATTTGCTGATAATAAACACATGTGTACAGGTAATATGATTTACCTTTTCCACGCATCAGACCGGCATCTGTAGCAGAATAATTGGGAAAACATTATGGCAACAGGAGAAAATGCTCATGACTAGTCATTTCTCCTTCTGTCATTGTTTTCTAAACTCTATATAATGAATTGACTTCCATATATAATGATTTTAAACAATTTGTAATGCCTATATGTCCGCAAATTCGCTGTATCTAGGAAAGGAGTGACAATGTGCACGGTCCCTTATCGATTACTTCATATGGATTGGTTCAAGATGTGTTTAAAAAGAAAGAAAACAATGCAACATAATAAGGAAAAGAAGTGGAAATATAATTAGTTAATAACTATGCAATTAAAAGAAGTGTACTGAAACGACAATTCGGCTCCTTCTTTCCCGACTATGATTTGCTCGTTTTGAGCAGTTCCTTCTTTTCCGACAAGGATTTCAATTGTGTTATGTTGCTGAAGCGTTAAATGTCGTGTAAACCATTGTAGAGGCTAAGACAGATTAGAAACTACATGAGATCTCGTTTGTCTCACTGCGTTATCAATCTAGGAGACAACGAAAACTAAATGAGCCGTCCCTCGAGAAAACCAACATTGTGGACTCTGCGTAAAGTATCGACACGGATCAGCCTAAGCATGCTGCACAGGCTTACCCGGATATACACCTTTCGACTTCGGTGGATTTTCTGTTTCAGGAAGCATTACTCTATACCTCTATTCCCCTTAGATATAATGTGTCGGCCCGGATCGGTCTGCACGAACTGCGCAGGCTGATCTGGATCGATACATTACGCAGAGACATAATGTTGGTTTTCTTAGGGGACGGCTAAAATTGCGCTAGAACGATATGGACGGTGCTTTGCTTAATAACCAACCTTAACCATTTTCCACATGCATCCATTCTGAAGCGGACGACCTCGATAATATCTAGGTAAACCTAGGGGATGTTTTATAAATAAAGGTATAAATATTAAAAAGAGTTAAAAGAGTTAAAACATTTTGGCAAAAGGAAAAGATTGCTCATAATGAGCAATTTCTCCTTTTGCCGCACTGTTTTCAATAATCGACTGCTACAGAGGTGTCAGAAAGCTATATGTTGGGAAGGGTTAAGGTATTTGCGATTACTACATCCGGGCATTCTGATCCTGTTCTACACTGTTCGCTAATATGTCATAGAAGGTCTCAATAAACTTCTGGCAACTGTTCGCCAACATGTCATAGAAGGTTTTAATAAACTCCTGACAACTGTTCGCCAATATGTCATAGAAGGTCTCAATAAACTTCTGACAACTGTTCGTCAATATGTCATAGAAGGTCTCATTAAACTTCTGACAACTGTTCGCCAATATGTCATAGAAGGTTTTAATTAACTTCTGACAACTGTTCGTCAATATGTCATAGAAGGTTTTAATTAACTTCTGGCAACTGTTCGTCAATATGTCATAGAAGGTTTTAATAAACTTCTGACAACTGTTCGCCAATATGTCATAGAAGGTCTCAATAAACTTCTGACAACTGTTCGTCAATATGTCATAGAAGGTTTTAATAAACTTCTGACAACTGTTCGTCAATATGTAATAGAAGGTTTTAATAAACTTCTGGTAACTGTTCGCCAATATATCATAGAAGGTTTTAATAAACTTCTGACAACTATTCGTCAATATGTAATAGAATGTCTCAATAAACTTCTGGTAACTGTTCGCCAATATGTCATAGAAGGTTTTAATTAACTTCTGACAACTGTTCGTCAATATGTCATAGAAGGTTTTAATTAACTTCTGGCAACTGTTCGTCAATATGTCATAGAAGGTTTTAATAAACTTCTGACAGCTGTTCGCCAATATGTCATAGAAGGTTTTAATAAACTTCTGACAGCTGTTCACCAATATGTCATAGAAGGTTTTAATAAACTTATGACAACTGTTCGCCAATATGTCATAGAAGGTCTCAATAAACTCCTAACAACTGTTCGCCAATATGTCATAGAAGGTTTCAATAAACTTCTGGCAGCTGATCGCCAATATGTCATAGAAGGTCTCAATAAACTTCTGACAACTGTTCGCCAATATGTCACAGAAGGTCTCAATAAACTTCTGAAAACTGTTAGCCAATATGTTATAGAAGGTCTCAATAAACTTCTGGCAACTATTAGCCAATATGTCATAGAAGGTTTTAATAAACTTCTGACAACTGTTCGTCAATATGTCATAGAAGGTCTCAATAAACTTCTGACAACTGTTTGCCAATATGTCATAGAAGGTTTTAATTAACTTCTGACAACTGTTCGTCAATATGTCATAAAAGGCTTTAATTAGCTTCTGGCAAATGTTCGTCAATATGTCATAGAAGGTTTTAATTAACTTCTGACAACTGTTCGTCAATATGTCATAGAAGGTTTTAATTAACTTCTGGCAACTGTTCGTCAATATGTCATAGAAGGTTTTAATAAACTTCTGACAACTGTTCGCCAATATGTCATAGAAGGTCTCAATAAACTTCTGACAACTGTTCGTCAATATGTCATAGAAGGTTTTAATAAACTTCTGACAACTGTTCGTCAATATGTAATAGAAGGTTTTAATAAACTTCTGGTAACTGTTCGCCAATATATCATAGAAGGTTTTAATAAACTTCTGACAACTATTCGTCAATATGTAATAGAATGTCTCAATAAACTTCTGGTAACTGTTCGCCAATATGTCATATAAGGTTTTAATTAACTTCTGACAACTGTTCGTCAATATGTCATAGAAGGTTTTAATTAACTTCTGGCAACTGTTCGTCAATATGTCATAGAAGGTTTTAATAAACTTCTGACAGCTGTTCGCCAATATGTCATAGAAGGTTTTAATAAACTTCTGACAACTGTTCACCAATATGTCATAGAAGGTTTTAATAAACTTATGACAACTGTTCGCCAATATGTCATATAAGGTCTCAATAAACTCCTAACAACTTTTCGCCAATATGTCATAGAAGGTTTCAATAAACTTCTGGCAGCTGATCGCCAATATGTCATAGAAGGTCTCAAAAAACTTCTGACAACTGTTCGCCAATATGTCACAGAAGGTCTCAATAAACTTCTGAAAACTGTTAGCCAATATGTTATAGAAGGTCTCAATAAACTTCTGGCAACTATTAGCCAATATGTCATAGAAGGTTTAAATAAACTTCTGACAACTGTTCGTCAATATGTCATTGAAGGTCTCAATAAACTTCTGACAACTGTTTGCCAATATGTCATAGAAGGTTTTAATTAACTTCTGACAACTGTTCGTCAATATGTCATAAAAGGTTTTAATTAGCTTCTGGCAAATGTTCGTCAATATGTCATAGAAGGTTTTAATAAACTTCTGACAACTGTTCGCCAATATGTCATAGAAGGTCTCAATAAACTTCTGACAGCTGTTCGCCAATATGTCATAGAAGGTCTCAATAAACTTCTGACAACTTGTAGCCAATATGTCATAGAAGGTTTTAATAAACTTCTGGCAACTGTTCGTCAATATGTCATAGAAGGTTTTAATAAACTTCTGAAAACTGTTCGCCAATATGTCATAGAAGGTCTCAATAAACTTCTGACAACTGTTCGTCAATATGTCATAGAAGGTTTTAATAAACTTCTGACAACTGTTCGTCAATATGTAATAAAAGGTGTTAATAAACTTCTGGTAACTGTTCGCCAATATATCATAGAAGGTTTTAATAAACTTCTGACAACTGTTCGTCAATATGTAATAGAAGGTCTCAATAAACTTCTGGTAACTGTTCGCCAATATGTTATAGAAGGTTTTAATTAGCAACTGTTCGCCAATATGTCATAGAAGGTTTTAATAAACTTCTGACAGCTGTTCGCCAATATGTCATAGAAGGTTTTAATAAACTTCTGACAACTGTTCGCAAATATGTCACAGAAGGTCTCAATAAACTTCTGGTAACTGTTCGCCAATATGTTATAGAAGGTTTTAATTGGCAACTGTTCGCCAATATGTCATAGAAGGTCTCAATAAACTTCTGGCAGCTGTTCGCCACTATGTCATAGAAGGTCTCAATAAACTTCTGACAACTGTTCGCAAATATGTCACAGAAGGTCTCAATAAACTTCTGGCAACTGTTAGCCAATATGTCATAGAAGGTTTTAATAAACTTATGACAACTGTTCGTCAATATGTCATAGAAGGTCTCAATAAACTTCTGACAACTGTTCGCCAATATGTCATAGAAGGTTTTAATTAACTTCTGACAACTGTTCGTCAATATGTCATAGAATGTTTTAATTAACTTGTGGCAAATGTTCGTCAATATGTCATAGAAGGTCTCAATAAACTTCTGACAACTGTTCGCCTATATGTCATAGAAGGTTTTAATTAACTTCTGACAACTGTTCGTCAATATGTCATAGAAGATTTTAATTAACTTCTGGCAAATGATCGTCAATATGTCATAGAATGTTTTAATAAACTTCTGACAACTGTTCGCCAATATGTCATAGACGGTCTCAATAAACTTCTGGCAGCTGTTCGCCAATATGTCATAGAAGGTCTTAATAAACTTCTGACAACTGTTCGCCAATATGTCAAATAAGGTCTCAATAAACTTCTGACAACTGTTCGTCAATATGTCATAGAAGGTCTCAATAAACACTTGGCAACTGTTCGTCAATATGTCATAGAAGGTCTCAATAAACCTCTGACAACTGTTCGTCAATATGTCATAGAGGGTCTCGAAACACTCCTGGCAACTGTTCGCCATTATGTCATAGAAGGTCTCAATAAACTTCTAACAAATGTTCGCCAATATGTCACAGAAGGTTTAATTAACTTCTGGCAACTGTTCGTCAATATGTCATATAAGGTCTCAATAAACTTCTGACAACTGTTCGCCAAGATGTTATAGAAGGTCTCAATAAACTTCTAACAACTGTTCGCCAATATGTCACAGAAGGTTTAATTAACTTCTGACAACTGTTCGTCAATATATCATAGAAAGTCTCAATAAACTTCTGACAACTGTTTGTCAATATGTCACAGAAGGTTTTGATAAACTTCTGACAACTGTTCGTCAATATGTCATAGAAGGTCTCAATAAACACCTGGCAACTGTTCGCCAATATGTCATAGAAGGTCTCAATAAACTCATGTCAACTGTTCGCCAATATGTCATAGAAGGTCTCAATAATCTTCTGGCAACTGTTCGCCAATATGTCATAGAAGGTTGTAATAAACTTCTGACAACTGTTCGTCAAAACGTCATAGAAGGTTTTAATAAACTTCTGACAACTGTTCGCCAATATATCATAGAAGGTTTTGATAAACTTCTGGCAATTGTTCGCCAATATGTCATAGAAGGTCTCAATAAACTTCTGACAACTGTTCGCCAATATGTCATAGAAGTTTTTAATAAACTTCTGACAACTGTTCTCCAATATGTAATAGAAGGTTTTAATAAACTTCTGACAACTGTTTGCCAATATGTCATAGAAGGTTTTAATAAACTTCTGGCAACTGTTCGTCAATATGTCATAGAAGGTTTTAATAAACTTCTGACAACTGTTCGTCAAAATGTCATATAAGATTTTAATTAACTTCTGACAACTGTTCGTCAATATGTCATAGAAGGTTTTAATTAACTTCTGAATACTGTTCGCCAATATGTCATAGAAGGTCTTATTAAACGTCTGACAACTGTTCGTCAATATGTCATAGAAGGTTCTAATAAACTTCTGAATACTGTTCGCCAATATGTCATAGAAGGTCTCAAAAAACGTCTGACAACTGTTCGTCAATATGTCATAGAAGGTTTTAATAAACTTCTGAATACTGTTCGCCAATATGTCATAGAAGGTCTCAATAAACGTCTGACAACTGTTCGTCAATATGTCATAGAAGGTATTAATAAACTTCTGGCAACTGTTCATCAATATGGCATAGAAGGTCTCAAAAAACTTCTAACAACTGTTCGCCAATATGTCATAGAAGGTCTCAATAAACTTCTGGCAACTGTTCGTCAATATGACATAGAAGGTTTTAATAAACCTCTGACAACTGTTTGCCAATATGTCATAGAAGGTTTTAATTAACTTCTGACAGCTGTTCGTCAATATGTCATAGAAGGTTTTAATTAACTTCTGGCAACTGTTCACCAATATGTCATAGAAGGTTTTAATAAACTTCTGATAACTTTTCGCCAATATGTCATAGAAGGTCTCAATAAACTTCTGGCAACTGTTCGTCAATATGTCATAGAAGGTCTCAATAAACTTCTGACAACTGTTCGTCAATATGTCATAGAACGTTTTAATAAACTTCTGACAACTGTTCGCCAATATGTCATAGAACGTTTTAATAAACTTCTGGCAACTGTTCGCCAATATGTAATCGAAGGTTTTAATTAATTTCTGACAACTGTTCGCCAATATGTAATAGAAGGTTTTAATAAACTTCTGACAACTGTTCGTCAGTATGTCATAGAAGGTTTTAATAAACTTTTGGTAACTGTTCGCCAATATGTCATAGAAGGTCTCAATAAACTTCTGGCAGCTGTTCGTCAATATGTAATAGAAGGTATTAATAAACTTCTGACAACTGTTCGCCAATATGTCATAGAAGGTTTTAATAAACTTCTGGCAACCTTTGCCAATTTGAATGAGATTAAAAGGATATGCAGTTTGAATTTTATCTGAACGAATAATTACGCTAAGGTTGGTTTTCCTGGAGCACTGCTCACGTGACCCAGTGCATGAGAAAAGGTACACGTTGGCTTTTCTGAATAGCGTATGTTCAGATCAGTTCGTCCACCTGTTAAGTCTTATCAGATTATAAAATGTAAAGTTGACAGAATCTTCTAACAAGCGTGTGTGTGTGTAATATGTGAATAGTGCATATATTGATCAGACTGTGCGGATACACAGGCTGAGCTGGATATATACTGTTCACAAAAGCCAACCTGTACCGTTTATTATTTACTGGCTCAGAAAGTGATGTCTGTGTTAAAATACACAATGCACAGGAATTGGTCTTCCGTGGGCAATATTGAGCAACAGTGTTTTAAATTTTATTTAATAATTGGTTTGTGTGATTTCTTTTCATTTATTGATATTTTCCATATTTTTGACTAAATGTTTTCAAAGTCGTCTGCTGAAGATGTGTTGGATGTGGGAAAAGAGCTTACTCTTATCGTTCGCCGAATAAACCATTATTTCTAGATTCGGAGAGATGACACAGACAGTAACGGAAGACGTTTTCAAAAAGTTGGAGATGATGCCCAAGGATCGGGGATGGGCGTGGATCATCCTTATAGGTATCACTCTACAATAGGAATTTCGTCCTGATCTTGACGTTTCGATATACACAAAAGTATTGGTTTAACACCGTTTCAACAATTGTTCAGTCTTTTCACGGCGGTCAGCTCGTTTAAGCATGTGTTCAGTCTTTCCAAACATCTTGCTGCTTTTATCACATAGACTTTGTCGGAGGACGAACGACGCGTGTCGCATTGACATTGGTCAAACCTCGGAAAGACTGTTAGCCGAGTTGGGGTTCGAACTCACAAACCCTGAATTGACGGCTCGCGTCGCTACCAACATAGCTACAGGGACTCAGCTATATATATATATATATAATAGTAGGTGCATGTAATGTATTTTCATGTAAACTATGTGACATGTATGCCTCTATTATTGTTTTCATATAACAATTAAAAAGAACGATAATGAAAATAAATGAGGGGTATCCGAAAGATTTCAAGAACAGTTTCAAATCTCTTCTAATAAATAATATTTTTGAATTTTGTTTGTAATTATATGCGTTACTTTATTTTAATATTCATTTCAAAAAGTGAGATAAAAATGTTCTTGACACTTTTCGAACACCCCTTGAACATCGCCGCTCAAAGGACAGAGTCAGGTAAATACTGTTGTTTAGTGATTTTGTATTAATATCCAGGGAAATCGATAATCCGGACCTTGTACAATCGCTGTAGATTCAGATCAGTGTGTGCTGCAGCAAACAGGTACCAGGGAAATACATGAAAACATAAGTCGCGAACACGATAGAGACAACTATTCATTGAACTAGAGAAAGTCTGTTTTTCACATTTACTCGTGCCAATTGGTCTGTCACAGTCACGTGGCTAATAAGGTGAGAGAATATTTGTCTTATCTGATTATGTTAATGTAAACTGATCTGTCTAACCCTCACCTACTTGAAGACGCATGTTTGCCGCATATTAGACGACTTTTGATAACAGTGTAGCAAATGGAGAAATTGCTCACGATGAGCAATTTCTCCTTCATTTCTCTAGCCATTTCTACTAAATGTGTTCAAAGTCGTCTGCTGCTGATTTGTTGTATGTGGAAAACGGTTGATATGCAATATATGCAGATATAAATCAACTTCGAGCAATGTACCGTGATTGAAATTCAATTCAAAGCTATTAAAACGCCATAGTTGATACCGAGGGAAACACTAAATGAGCCGTCCCACGAGAAAACCAACATTATGGATTACGTGTGGGTTTCCCGCGAGTTTACGGCTATTGAAAAGATAATTTGAGCCGTTCCACGAGAAAAGCAGCATTATGCAGTCTGCACAGGCTAATCCGGTCCAACAAATTCCGTCTCAGGGGGAAAGAGGTATAATGATTCCTGGAACAGAAAGTCCACAGGAGGCGAAAAGTGTCTGTCCAGGTTAGCCTAGATGACATGCTAAGGCTGATCCGGGTCGATATTTTACGCAGAGTCCATAATGTTGGTTTTCTCGTAATTCGGCTCAAATATACAAGTCGTACAAGTTGGTTTATCTGAGCAGTGTAGGTTCAGACAGTCTTGCACATTTTCTAGCCTATCACTGGTCTGTTTACCAAGGGCTCACGAATAAGTGAATTGACGCCATTATATAACCTAGCCTATCACTGGTCTGTTTACCAAGGGCTCACGAATAAGTGAATTGACGCCATTATATAACCTAGCCTATCACTGGTCTGTTTACCAAGGGCTCACGAATAAGTGAATTGACGCCATTATATAACCTAGCCTATCACTGGTCTGTTTAACAAGGGAATTGTCGCCGTTATATAACCTAGCCTATCACTGGTCTGTTTAACAAGGCAATTGTCGCCGATTATAACCTAGCCTATCACTGGTCTGTTTAACAAGGGAATTGTCGCCGTTATATAACCTAGCCTATCACTGGTCTGTTTAATAAGGGAATTGTCGCCGATTATAACCTAGCCTATCACGAGTCTGTTTAACAAGGGAATTGTTGCCGATTATAACCTAGCCTATCACTTATCACTGGTCTGTTTAACAAGGGAATTGTCGCCATTATATAACCTAGCCTATCACTGGTCTGTTTAACAAGGGAATTGTCGCCGTTATATAACCTAGCCTATCACTGGTCTGTTTAACAAGGGAATTGTCGCCGTTATATAACCTAGCCTATCACTGGTCTGTTTAACAAGGGAATTGTCGCCATTATATAACCTAGCCTATCACTGGTCTGTTTAACAAGGGAATTGTCGCCGTTAAATAACCTAGCCTATCACTGTCCTGTTTAACAAGGGAATTGTCGCCGTTATATAACCTAGCCTATCACTGGTCTGTTTAACAAGGGAATTGTCGCCGTTATATAACCTAGCCTATCACTGATATGTTTACCAAGGGCTCATGAATAAGGGAATTGTCGCTGTTATATAACCTAGCCTATCACTGGTCTGTTTACCAAGGGCTCGTGAATAAGTGAATTGTCGCCGTTATATAACCTAGCCTATCACTGGTCTATTTACCAAGGGAATTGTCGCCGTTATATAACCTAGCCTATCACTGGTCCGTTTACCAAGGGATCATGAATAAGTGAATTGTCGCCGTGATATAACGGAACTAATGTAGACAAAGGCGTAAAACACAAATAAAACAAACACATCAGGCCATCTTGTACACCTGATCAGTCTTATGTGA
The DNA here is from genome assembly GCA_031761405.1 of Serripes groenlandicus. Classification (NCBI taxonomy): domain Eukaryota; kingdom Metazoa; phylum Mollusca; class Bivalvia; order Cardiida; family Cardiidae; genus Serripes; species Serripes groenlandicus. Next base: position 8,583,262 of record JASEVX010000013.1, read on the forward strand.
ATCTAAACAGAATATTCTAACAAGCTTGTGTAAGTTATATGTGAACAGTGTATGCTCAGACTGTGCAGATCCACAGACTGATCTGGATCTATACTGTTTACAAAAGCCATTTTATACCTTTTACCATACACAGACTGATCTGGATCTATACTGTTCACAAAAGCCATTTTATACCTTTTACTATACATAGGCTGATCTGGATCTATACTGTTTACAAAAGCCATTTTATACCTTTTACCATACACAGGCTGATCTGGATCTATACTGTTTACAAAAGCCATTTTATACCTTTTACCATACACAGGCTGATCTGGATCTATACTGTTTACAAAAGCCATTTTATAACTTTTACCATACACAGGCTGATCTGGATCTATACTGTTTACAAAAGCCATTTTATACCTTTTACCATACACAGACTGATCTGGATCTATACTGTTTACAAAAGCCATTTTATACCTTTTACCATACACAGACTGATCTGGATCTATACTGTTCACAATAGCCAACTTATACCTTTTACTATACACAGGCTGATCTGGATCTATACTGTTCACAAAAGCCATTTTATACCTTTTACTATACATAGGCTGATCTGGATCTATACTGTTTACAAAAGCCATTTTATACCTTTTACCATACACAGGCTGATCTGGATCTATACTGTTTACAAAAGCCATTTTATACCTTTTACCATACACAGACTGATCTGGATCTATACTGTTCACAATAGCCAACTTATACCTTTTACTATACACAGGCTGATCTGGATCTATACTGTTTACAAAAGCCATTTTATACCTTTTACCATACACAGACTGATCTGGATCTATATTGTTTACAAAAGCCATTTTATACCTTTTACCATACACAGACTGATCTGGATCTATACTGTTCACAATAGCCAACTTATACCTTTTACTATACACAGGCTGATCTGGATCTATACTGTTCACAAAAGCCATTTTATACCTTTTACCATACACAGGCTGATCTGGATCTATACTGTTTACAAAAGCCATTTTATACCTTTTACCATACACAGACTGATCTGGATCTATACTGTTTACAAAAGCCATTTTATACCTTTTACCATACACAGGCTGATCTGGTTCTATACTGTTTACAAAAGCCATTTTATACCTTTTACCATACACAGACTGATCTGGATCTATACTGTTTACAAAAGCCATTTTATACCTTTTACTATACATAGGCTGATCTGGATCTATACTGTTTACAAAAGCCATTTTATACCTTTTACCATACACAGGCTGATCTGGATCTATACTGTTCACAATAGCCAACTTATACCTTTTACCATACACAGACTGATCTGGATCTATACTGTTCACAATAGCCAACTTATACCTTTTACTATACATAGGCTGATCTGGATCTATACTGTTCACAATAGCCATTTTATACCTTTTACCATACACAGGCTGATCTGGATCTATACTGTTCACAATAGCCATTTTATACCTTTTACCATACACAGACTGATCTGGGTCTATACTGTTCACAAAAGCCATTTTATACCTTTTACTATACACATGCTCATCTGGTTCTATACTGTTTACAAAAGCCATTTTATACCTTTTACTATACACATGCTCATCTGGATCTATACTGTTTACAAAAGCCATTTTATACCTTTTACTATACACATGCTCATCTGGATCTATACTGTTTACAAAAGCCATTTTATACCTTTTACTATACACATGCTCATCTGGATCTATACTGTTTACAAAAGCCATTTTATACCTTTTACTATACACATGCTCATCTGGATCTATACTGTTTACAAAAGCCATTTTATACCTTTTACCATACACAGGCTGATCTGGGTCTATACTGTTCACAAAAGCCATTTTATACCTTTTACTATACACATGCTCATCTGGTTCTATACTGTTCACAAAAGCCATTTTATACCTTTTACTATACACATGCTCATCTGGATCTATACTGTTTACAAAAGCCATTTTATACCTTTTACCATACACAGGCTGATCTGGATCTATACTGTTCACAATAGCCAACTTATACCTTTTACCATACACAGACTGATCTGGATCTATACTGTTCACAATAGCCAACTTATACCTTTTACTATACATAGGCTGATCTGGATCTATACTGTTCACAATAGCCATTTTATACCTTTTACCATACACAGGCTGATCTGGATCTATACTGTTCACAATAGCCATTTTATACCTTTTACCATACACAGACTGATCTGGGTCTATACTGTTCACAAAAGCCATTTTATACCTTTTACTATACACATGCTCATCTGGTTCTATACTGTTTACAAAAGCCATTTTATACCTTTTACTATACACATGCTCATCTGGATCTATACTGTTTACAAAAGCCATTTTATACCTTTTACTATACACATGCTCATCTGGATCTATACTGTTTACAAAAGCCATTTTATACCTTTTACCATACACAGGCTGATCTGGGTCTATACTGTTCACAAAAGCCATTTTATACCTTTTACTATACACATGCTCATCTGGTTCTATACTGTTCACAAAAGCCATTTTATACCTTTTACTATACACATGCTCATCTGGATCTATACTGTTTACAAAAGCCATTTTATACCTTTTACCATACACAGGCTGATCTGGGTCTATACTGTTCACAAAAGCCATTTTATACCTTTTACTATACACATGCTCATCTGGTTCTATACTGTTCACAAAAGCCATTTTATACCTTTTACTATACATAGGCTGATCTGGATCTATACTGTTTACAAAAGCCATTTTATACCTTTTACCATACACATGCTCATCTGGATCTATACTGTTTACAAAAGCCATTTTATACCTTTTACCATACACATGCTCATCTGGATCTATACTGTTTACAAAAGCCATTTTATACCTTTTACCATACACAGGCTGATCTGGTTCTATACTGTTTACAAAAGCCATTTTATACCTTTTACCATACACAGACTGATCTGGATCTATACTGTTCACAATAGCCAACTTATACCTTTTACTATACATAGGCTGATCTGGATCTATACTGTTCACAAAAGCCATTTTATACCTTTTACCATACACAGACTGATCTGGATCTATACTGTTCACAATAGCCAACTTATACCTTTTACCATACACAGGCTGATCTGGATCTATACTGTTTACAAAAGCCATTTTATACCTTTTACTATACACATGCTCATCTGGATCTATACTGTTTACAAAAGCCATTTTATACCTTTTACTATACATAGGCTGATCTGGATCTATACTGTTTACAAAAGCCATTTTATACCTTTTACCATACACAGGCTGATCTGGATCTATATTGTTTACAAAGCCATTTTATACCTTTTACCATAAACAGGCTGGTCTGGATCTATACTGTTCACAATAGTCACTTCATACCTTTTCCCATGCACAGACTGATCTGGATCTATACTGTTCACAAAAGCCATGTTATACCTTTTACTATACATAGGCTGATCTGGATTTATACTGTTTACAAAAGCCATTTTATACGTTTTACCATACACAGGCTGATCTGGATCTATATTGTTCACAAAAGTCACTTTATACCTTTTACCATGCACAGACTGATCTGGTTCTATACTGTTTACAAAAGCCATTTTATACCTTTTACTATACACAGGCTGATCTGGATCTATACTGTTTACAAAAGCCATTTTATACCTTTTACCATACACAGGCTGATCTGGTTCTATACTGTTTACAAAAGCCATTTTATACCTTTCACCATACACAGGCTGATCTGGTTCTATATTGTTTACAAAAGCCATTTTATACCTTTCACCATACACAGGCTGATCTGGATCCATACTATTCACAAACAAACTTTTATACCTTCTACCATGCACATGTTGATCTTGATCTATACTGTTCACAAAAGCCATTGTATACCTTTCCCGCACACAGACTGATCTAGATCTATACTGTTTACAAAAGCCACTTTATACTTTTTCCCATGCACAGACTGATATTGATCTATACTGTTTACAAAAGTCACGTTATACCTTTTCCCATGCACAGGCTGATCTTGATCTATACAGTTTACAAAAGTCACTTTATACCTTTTACGATGCACAGACTAATCTGGATCTATACTGTTTACATAAACACTTTATACCTTTCCCCATAAACAGACTTATCTGGATCTATACTGTTTACAAAAAGCCACTTTATACCTTTTCCCATGCACAGACTGATCTTGATCTATACTGCTCACAATTTCTTTTTAAACCTTTCCCCCACAAATATACTGATCTGGATCTATACTGTTTACAAAAAGCCACTGTATACCTTTTCCCATGCGTAGGCTGATATGAATCTGTAATGTCACAAACAAATGTCATACCTTTTTCTACATACAGACTGATCCGGATCTTTACTGTTTACAAAAGCCACTTGATACCATTTCATATGCACAGGCTGATCTGGTTCTAAACTGTTTACAATAAAAAAAACTTTATACCTTTTCCCTTGCACAGACTGATCTGGTTCTATACTGTTTACAAAAAAAAACCATTTATACCTTTTCCCATGCACAGGCTCATTTATCTATAAATATAGATACGTGAGCCACATCACAGAAAGAGCGTTTCGGTGTATCTGTACTTTCGCACAGTCTGGCCACACCCAATTATCGCCGGTTAAGTACAATTGATTATGCTTGGAACAACACTTGTTAATTGATGTTCATTTCTTTTTCAACAGCTGCATGGTTAAACCACGTTCTCCAATCGGTGATCTACAAGTCCTTCGGAATCATATATATAGAGATACAGACCAAGTTTGGCTCAACCTCGGCCAAAACGTCTTTAATATACAGTCTTATTTACGCATTATTTAGTATAACGAGTAAGTAGTTTAGCTATCTATGTACAACGTGTGCCACTGAGTCGCGAGGTTGTGTGGTGCACAATTTACAGTCAGTGTTTTTAACCCTTTCTTAAAATAGTTCTTACACTTGTCCAGATCTTAAGTATTATTTATTCGAATGTTTTCAAAGTAGTCGACTAAAATTTTGGTTTGGTATGAGACAGACGATTGTAAGACTGCATGTAACTAGAAATATGCCTTTGTTTCTAAGAGCTTAGTTTGGTTAATTTAGTTTAAACCTATTTAGTTTTTACATCGATTGCGAAAGAAGCTTTCAGCTTATATAAATCACGTTTGATGTCTGCTACCTGGAGACTTAACCAGTATTCGCGCCGTTTGTGAGGAAAAATACCAAAGTCAGAAACCGCTCATCACGGGACTCGAACACGGGACCTTTGGTACGAGAGGCCTCTGCACCACTGTCCACCACGAGTGTAGTTAGCACAGAGGCAAACACACCTATACATACAATGGAGTGCTAATCTTCCTACTGTTAGGTTTTTTTTGGGATTTTCACCAAGTTTTGATTCTCGTTAAGAAATGTTATCGTAGCTGGTTCCTATAAAACACTGATGGTAACCTGCTCTGATTATGTGTTTACATAAAGTTTGGAGAGCACGTAACTAATGATTCCAGTTGAATATATTTAACGAGTTTATTAAAAGTGATAATAAATAAACACGAATAAGATATTTTATTTATCACATGAAGTGATTTATGAGGCGTATTTCGAAAAAATGTATATAACGTTTACCATATTTCTACATGAAATTGACCGGTTCTGGTGCAAAAGTGGCTAACGTCGACGACATTTTCATAGCTTGGTTTCCGCGTTGGAACAAAGACTTGAGCGTAAGACTGGAAACCAAACTAGTAGTGTCATATGATATTTATTTAATGGCATTTTGACACTCCCAGTGAGGGCTTTATGATAAGTAAATTGATATAGATAAGGAAGGATAACATATTCTTGGCATAAGCTTATGCAACTTCTAGTCAAATAACATAAATTAACAATAATTTACATGGCATGTCTCCTTTCAAATAAACAATTAGCAAAGTGGTTATGGAAGAAAGATTGATAATATATCAAAAACAATTTTTTGAAATATTGATAAGGTTGGTCTGGTCATTTTCTCAAATTGTATATGTAGTTTCCAAAAAGTTTCTTGTTTCCAAAAAGCGTATTTAATATATGTGTTCAAATCAAGCAGAGCTCTTCGACTTCTTCCTTAAAAACAGTAAAACCCGTTTTGTACATAAAAGGACGTATGTAGTAAACTGTCATATATATAACGTATACATCGTTCATACCGCGTTCAACAACACTTTAATTAATTTCACTTACGTATCATTTGTTTGTGTACACTTTATAATCGATTTGTTGGTGGTACACGAAACGTAGGGGCGTAGCTTTGCCATAATCAATGTGTAGGCCGTCTCGTGAGAAAATCAACATTGTGGACTCTGCGTAAAGTATCGACCCGGATCAGCCTAAGCATGCCACACAGGCCTACCCGGATAGACACTTTTCGCCTCCTGTGGATTTTCTGCTTCAGGAATAACTACTCTATACATCTATCCCCCTAAGACGGAATGTGTCGGCCGGATCAGTCTTACGCAGATGTCTATCGCCGCAGCTGCATTTTGGGGCATTTTGAGAAGAAATGTGTAGGAACATGCTTACAGTGCCTAAAGGGAGCTACGCCCCTGCGAAACACGCATGTCAATCGCCAAAAAGTTTGTTTTTGCATGTTGACTCAGTCAATATTCAATATTCGAACTCATGATTTGAAATTATTTTCTACATTTGACTATGTGACTCAACATAGTTTAGCATAAATGAGCCATCCCACGAGAAAACCAACATTGTGGACTCTGCGTAAAGTATTGATCCGGATCAGCCTAAGCATACCGCGCAGGCTAACCCGGACATACTCTTTTCGCCTCCTGTGGATTTTCTGTTTCAGGAATCATTACTCTATATCTATATACCCCGAGGCGGAATGTGTCGGTCCGGATTAGCCTGTGCGTTGTGGTTTTTTTCATTGAACGGCTCAATTGTTTTTCTTTTTAGCATTACTGATTGCCATATTAGATGTGAGAAGAATCAGCACGCGACAGTTCATCTACGTCGGTACTTTGCTAACCAGTCTAGGGTATCTGGTGGCCGCTTTTGTAACGGATGTCAACCTGCTTATTGGTGCTCTCGGCATTGGGCTAGGTTTAATTTTGTTTTCTTATTCATTTACCCGTCACCTACTTGTTGGCTGACGAATACTGTCGCATTACCTACAGACGAATTTGAAAACACTGTGGCTAAAGAAAAACCGAATTACTCATGATGATCATTTTCACTCATAATGTTTTCAACTGGATTCAACAATTATGCTTTCATTGATAGATAAGATCAATATTCCAGTCTGGATCTTTTTCAAATCTGCAGATTATTTCGTTGTATGTGGGAAAGGGCTTAATAGAAATCAAGCGGTGTATAACGATTTTTACCAGGTCTTTATAAGAGCCGTCCCACGGGAAAACCAACATTATGGCTTCTGCGTAATTAATAGACCCAGATCAGCCTGCGCAGTCCGCGCAGACTAATCCGGGCCGACACATTCCGTCTCAGGGGGATATAGGTATATGTTAAAGATTCCTGAAACAGAAAATCCACAGGAGGCGAAAAGTGTTTATCCGGGTAAGCCTACGCGTCATGCTTAGGCTGATCCGGATCGATACTTTACGCAAAGTCCACAATGTTGGTTTTCTCACGGGACGGCTCAATCAACATATAGGATGCAGGAAAGTCCTAAATCGCCAAACGGGCCTTACATTTCATGTAGTTTCAATCACGGTAAACGACAAAAATAGTATTCGAAACAAAATATGCACTGTTTTTCTCCTCAATAGTTTGCATGCTAACGAGGCACTTGGAACATCAAACGGCTCGTCGACATTAAAAGGATAAGTCGTTTTAAGCGTAGCGTGCTTTGAAAAAAAATAATAATAACTAGGTCACTAGGCCAAATTGAAGGAAAATCTTGTTAACACTCTGGATACTGCATGTTTAGATTGAGCATGTTGAAACTGTATCAGAATGTTTTTCTTGATGATAGCTAGGTCAAGTTCTAACATGGGTCATGTTGGGTCAAAAGGTAGGTCACTAGGTCAAGTTGAAGGAAAATCTTGTTAACACTCTAGAGCCAACATCCCCGCATGTTAGTACTTTCAGTACTTTGATTATATAAGGAGGAATAAACTGATCGTTTCCACACATTTTTCTTTTTTCTTTTTGAATATATAATTTTATGATCTATGTGCATAGATATGTGTAGGTCGTGGCCATCCTCCCTAATACCTTACAATAAATATGTTATTAGTAAATCTATGTTAGTATATAAGGTTTATAATATAGATTATATATTTTCAAGTGATGTAAAAGGATAATACAATTTCTAAGGTTGTTCCTATGGTAAATTATTTCAATCCTGTTTTACAGCGTTTTCAACATTATTTTCAGTTATATCACTTTTCCATGCTCAATGGGTAAACAAACCAATACTAGGCTATGAAACGTGTCTTGCTAAAAAACAATCCACACATCTCTGTACATTGTATTGTATTTACCAGACGCAAATCTATGGTTTGTTCTTCAGAAAAGAGTTTATTACACAGTGTGAACAAAAGATGAAATGGCTCTTTATGAGCAATGTCGTTTTTTTTGGCCACAATGTTTTCAAAAGTTATCTGCTGCAGACGCCTAGCAATGGGTCTGCAAGTGGAAAATGGTCAAAAGAGTACACATAATAATGTTTGAAGGACTAACATAGATTTTAATGTATTCGTAGTCACTGAAAAGAACATAGACATTCAAAATCACGTCTTGGCTATTCATGTTATGGAAACACATGTGTACTTGTCCCCTTATCGCAAATATTGTTCACGTCTTCCATGTACACATCTTTTATCTTTGTATCAATCTATAATTACCGTCTGGTTTCCGATTTTAAGCCCTTTTCTGATCGGCTCCGGACTAGAAATTTACCGACAGTTCCTCGGTTTGTTTTTTATCAGTTATATCACGGCGTTTCGTGTGTGAGTGACAAATTGCCCTACTCTTGTTTCATTTATTGTGACGCCAGTGTGTCAAGTTAACCCTTTCACACCTGCAGACGCATGTTGATGCAATAGCAACCGTACTTTGAAAACATTGTGGCCAAAGGTGAAATTGCTTATGATGAGCGATTTCTCCTTTGGTAACAATGTTTTCAATTGTTTTTAACAATTAAGCTTTCTTTTATGGAGATTGTTTAGGTTTGTGTCACTGCTGCAGATGTGTTGTATGTGGGAAAGGAGGGAACACCATTTGTAAAGTAGTTGGCATGACTCGGCCGAGGGCGGACAGAATATTGGTTTGGCATCGTCCGTTCGTCCGACCGATTGTAGCTTTATCTGCGGCATAACTGTATGGGTTTGATTAAACATAATTGGAGTGCTAACCCCTATAGGGAAATACCATATATATGACATGTCTTATTACGATCGTATCAAGGACTCCATAGTTATCTCCCTTTGAACTGACATTGCATATATCCTGTATATCATAGTTAATAACATTCTAAACACTTTAGAACCAACAGTTTCGTGAAAGTTCACCAGAATATTCAATTTCGTTAAAGTTTGGTATAGTTTGAAACTGGATCGTATAGGGGTAACAAATTAAGTCACGTGTTTAAACTAAGAAGAAGAAAAAACATTGTGAAAACTTATGAGGCAATATTGTGTAGTACTGTCTCCGTGGAGAAGTGGTAAGATTGCCCACAATGAAAGAGGGACACCAGGGCTTTATTCCCTGTCGGTTCGTACCTAAGTCTTCAGGATAAATAATATCGGTAGCACTGGTGATACGCCATGATATAACTGAAAAACAAATTGAAAACGACGTTAAACAGCATTGTAATATGTTTTAAGGAACCGATAACCAAGATGGTCCAGACGATATATAATGCATTCCCCCGTCTGGTGGAGGATCTCAATTCGAAGAGTTCCCTTTTCGATTGTTGTTTCGTATTTTCTTAGCACAATGAACTGTTTCATTGTGAATACATGCACATGTAGTTTACACGAAACTAGTTATGTGTCACCATACTATACTAAATTTGTGACAGTGCGATGTACTGTTTCAAAACCACGTGACTCTTGAAAATGCACTCAATGGGAAGGATGTATGTACAATTTCCTCTTTTAGGTATCGGGCAAGGATGTATATGGACTCAACAGACGACTTTGATAGGTCAATATTTCGACAAAAGAAAGGGTTTGGTAAATTCCGTGGTATTAACAGGGGGGAGTGTTGGTGCCCTCATTATTCCATACTTTATTGGCGTTTTCATGGACAATTACGGCTTTACCGGAACATTTATGCTCATAGGGGCTTTAAACCTAAATGGCCTTGTGAATGCCTCACTCATGCGCCCTTTTCCGGTAGAGGAATATAACAGATTGACTGCAAGAGCTGTACAAGTTGCTAACAATCGGGACGTAGCAGATACTTCAGAGAGTGATAAGGACACGGATTCGATGCTTAATGATACAACCAGAACTACAGAATCAAACCAGGATGAGGAGATAGCTAGAGTAACGGTACGGCAAGAAGTAGACGGATTAGTGACATATGAGGCGAATCCTAGTTTAGGAACTATAGCACACACTTCTAATCATACGGGTGTTAAACTTTCAATTCCCTCTATTGAAGATAAAAGTATTACCCAAATAAATGAAACGATGGTAAAAGAAGCCGGGGGTCGTTCGACAGCTTGGGCAACAACTAAGTCCAAACTAAAATCAGTGCTCGACTTAAATATATTTAAAATCCCGGTATTTCTATTTTACATTCCCTTCGCAGTGCTGCTTGGGTCTGCCTCGACCATGTACCAAGCTTATCTACTCCCCTATGCTAAGGACAGCGGATTATCCGGGTACGAAAGAAACACATTATTATCCGTATCCGGCGTTACGGACATCATATCGATCCCGTTGTGGGGAATACTGGCCGACAGACGGTACATCCGAACCAACGAGCTAGTTGCTATTGCAATGGTGTGCCTTGGTACATCGGCGTGCTTAATGTCACTCGCTCGTTCATACGGGACACTGCTGATGTTGAGTGCACTGTTTGGAGTGTTTGGACGAGTGTATCATTGCCTATACCCCGTGATTCTTATAGAGTTCATTGGCTTGGAATTTCTCAAAAGTTCTGTTGGAATCACGTTGGTACTCCACTCTGTAGTTCACTCCATCATGCACCCTATTGTAGGTAGGTACACGTTAGTCACGTCTCTTCTTAAACCTTTCCCGCCTATAAGACGCTTTCTGACGCCTTTGCAGCAGACAATGTGACAAAAAAAGAAATTGCTAAGAACGAGCAATTTCTCCTTTTGCTACAATGTTTTCAACTGTTTTCAGTCATTATACCTTTATTTATGGGGATGTTTTATGTTTTTGCCTAGATGCTTTCAAATTCGTCTACTGCAGATGTGTTGTATGTGGGAAAGGGTTAACCAGCTTCTCAGCAAAACGGAGACCTTTGTTTCACCAATCTTACATAGCGCTAAAAAATACTTAATTACTTAAAAGCCTATTTCAACATGTTTTGTTTCCCTTATAAAACTGCCGAAAGTCTTTGGACAAGTATTGTTAGTCAGCAAGGTTAATATTTATATCAACTTAAGTCATTCACTTAAATACATTCCACCATTCATGTTTTATAAAATGTTAGCTATTTAAGTATTTTTAAAAGTATTACTTAATGCTAAGTAATATGGGTGGAATTGGGTTGTTCGTTGGGTAGGGCGTCAAACTTTAGTTACCGCCTTAAAACGTTATACACATAGACTAATTCTAAGGAAGTGTCATGGGAAATAACGTTATATTTTGATAAAAACTGATTACATCCATGTTCACACATATACAGCAGACGACGTTTGAAAACACTGTTTCAAAGGAAGAAACTGCTCTTGATGAGCAATGTTTTCCATTTCAAATGTTGCCATAGTATTTTCAACTCTATTCAATAATTAGACTTTCTTTTAATTTTCATAAACGTCTGCTGGAGATGTGTCGTATGTGGGGGAAAGGTTACGTTCCAATCTATTTTAAAAACTGTTTGTAATACACTCTGTCAGTTCGGTACGCTTTAGTAACGTATTTGATTTGGATTTGACGCCATTTAAAAAACTATTCTTTCTCTCATTACTTGTTCCAAGACAATTGGCTTCAATTCTCATATATTCTATTTATCCAATTTGTCAATATTGAATTTCGCCACAAAACACAATGACATTTGCTACTCATCAAGTAGATTGAATGACCGAGTCAGGATTTAAATTCACGACCCATGGAGAGACAATTAATGTCGTTATTGACTGAGCTACCACGATTTGACCGATGGTAGCGATTTCCAGGTCTGATCGGATCCTCATTCGCTATATAAGCTTCCGAAGAACGTCCTCTAATCCTTCTCCCTCATATAACACGTTTGGACAGACGCCTATGAAACAAATATTGCAAAATTTAAAATATGGTGTAACTATATCAATGAAAGTGTAGGTTTTAGAAAAGAGTTAAAATAGTGTGACAAAATGAAGAAATTGCTCATCATAAGCATTTTTTAAAATCAGTTTCTCAATATTTTCAAAGGTCGTCTGTTGTAGATGCGTGAAAATGCGTCGAATGTAGGAATTTCTAACAACTAAAAATAGAAAGAAGAAGGATCTCGTGAGATCTGGTGAGAGTGCATTATCTGCAAGATTACAGCTCTAGATAAGGGGCGTTTAACCCTTTCCCTCATACGACAATTCTGCAGCAGACGTCTTTGAACATATTTTGTCAAAAAATAGAAAATCTCTAAAATTGAATGGATAACCTATCACTATGAGTGGAAAACATTATGGCAAAAGGAGAAATTGCTAGTTTTGAGCAATTTCTTCTTTTGTCACTATGTTTTCAAAAAGCCGTCTGCTGCAGAGGCGTCAGAAAGCGTCTATATGAGGTAAAGGGTCAAGAGTGAATTGTTCATACATGTACGAGGCTTAACCCTTTCCCACATATAGACGCTCTCTGACGCCTCTGCAGCAGCCGGCTTTTAAAAAACGTTGTGACAAAAGAAGAAATTGCTCAAAACGAGCAATATCTCCTCGTGCCACAGTGTTTTTAACATTATTCAATTATTATAGTAGAATTTTTATAGAGATTTTTTACATTTTTGCAAACACTTTTCAAAGTCGTCTGCTGCAGATTTCGTATATGTGGGAAAGGGTTAAACTATATGTTATTATACTTGTACTTATTTTGAGTACCACAACTAAGGCTTTAATCCGTTCCTACATACAGACGTTTTCTGACGCATCTGTAGCAGACAACTCTTGAAAACATCGTGACAAAAGGAGAAATTGCTCATAACGAGCAATCTTTCCTTTTGTCACGATGTTTTCATACTTTTCAATTCTTCAACTATCATGTATAGAGGTTTATATATTTTCATCTGCTGGATATTTGCTTAACCCTTTCCCACATACAGCAATTCTGTAGCAGACGACTTTGAAAACAAAGTGACAAAAACCTGAAAAATCTCCATCATAGCTTAATTGTTAAATAAGGTTGAAAACATTGTGGCCAAAGGAGAAATTGCTCATCATGAGCAATTTCACCTTTGGTCAGAATGTTTTCAAAAGTCATCTGCTGCTATTGCGGCAAAATGCGTCTGCAGGTGGGAAAGGGTTAAGTTGGAAAGAGGTTAAATCAGTAATAAGGGAGATAATGTCGGGGATAGTACCTCGTTCATGTACTCATTCCTCCCCTTACAGCCGAGCGCCGGTATCTCAAGCCGTAGTGGCGCGGGCTATTAATCAAGGGGTTGTCTGTTCGAACCCCAGCTCGGCCAACATTCTTTCCGACGTTATAAAAAAAAGTCACTTTTGTGACAAGTGTCATTCGTCTTCCACCAATGAGCTCACAGTCTATGTGAAAAGCAGCTAGTTGCTTGGAAAGTCAGTTGCATGGTGAGTACTGGTGTGAGAAAGCCCGGAAACACATAGGTAGGTGAACCGGCCGTCGTGATATGACTGAACAATTGTTGAAAACTGCGTTAACACCGACCAATTAATGAATCAGTCAATCAATCAATATATTTATCTAGCAACTATCCTTTACATAATCCTCTGAAGCTAATACGGATCTACATTAATCATGATGTTGTTCTCTTATTTTTCTCTAATACTTGATGTTGGTTCCAGGCATGATGCGAGATGAATATGGAACTTATGTGCACAGCTATGAAATGATGGGAGCCTTTCTGCTGGTTGGAGCAGCTGGTATCTTGGTAATGCCACAGTTAGCCATAAAGATATACGGTCTACCAAAGAGACGAGGGTAACGAGGGTGACATTGATTTACTTAACCCTTTCCCACATACAGGATATTTGCAGCAGACGACTTTGAAAACATAGTGGCAAAATCCTGAACAATCTCCATAAAAGATAGCTTAATTGTTAAATATAGTTGAAAACATTGAACATTATGCCAAAAGGAGAAATTTCTCATCATGAGCAATTTCACCTTTGGCCACAATGTTTTCTAAATTCGTCTGCTGCTATTGCGTCTGCATGTGGGAAAGGGTTAATTAAGACAGAACGCATGGCAGACGTCACATAAAAACCGCCCTTCTGGACTTTGCGACTACTCTAGATCGATATCAACTGTATGCATCCACGCAATCTCGTTAGGAACGTCCATGTGTCCAGTTTGATCTCACTTATATTCTCGAAGTATTTAATCTTTTCTCATATATAACAAATCTGCTGCAGACGAGTTTTAAAAACAACTACGCACACATGTGGAAAGCGTTTATAAATAAATGTAAAATTATTGAATATTTTATTGAATAATTTATTGCAAAGTGAGCTGTATTATATATATGAACATAGAAATAAAATAGTGTATTGTATAGTATTGAATAGAATTGATAAGATTGTGACAAAGGGAGAAATTAATCTTCAAATGCGGAGAGTATTTCACTGCAATTGCAGGGGAGGTAACTGCAATAGGATGTCATGAAGATTTAATTTGGAGTTTCGT
Organism: Serripes groenlandicus; assembly: GCA_031761405.1. Classification (NCBI taxonomy): domain Eukaryota; kingdom Metazoa; phylum Mollusca; class Bivalvia; order Cardiida; family Cardiidae; genus Serripes; species Serripes groenlandicus. The sequence goes on from JASEVX010000013.1 coordinate 8,598,309, forward strand.
GCCATTAATCAAGTTAAGATAATCGAGATAAATTACTAAATAACAGAACTATTCTATGGTTTATATTAATAGTATGCCTTTAGTGGTTAATTGAGAAATAGCAGTTGATTCAATCTTGATAAATTCACTGTTTCAAACATTTTTTTTTTTATCAAAAAATGATATCACAGTTTAGAATCCAGAATAAGTTGTTTTTTAAATGTATGATTTCATTGACACAATTACACGAACTTCAAAATGAATCAATTAAAATCGTGTGTGGGTTGGCTTCGTGTGCGTAATTACGACTAATATACGGGTGTCAAAATAAATTAAGCATTAGTAGTATTTACAGCGGACATAGTATGTCGCTGAAATATTAAGTTAAACAGCATTCGCATAAATCCTTTTTTGGTCTTTAATTACTTGACGTAATACAAACATCTTTTGATTCAAATAGTATTTATCATTATCATTTTACATATGTACAGCATTGAGCGTTTTAGAGATCTAGTTACCTGTGCGAAGAGTGAAGAGTCAGACGAGCTAGTGCATCGGAATAGTCTAACCAATTTCAATTCTCAATTTCGATATTTTATTACCCATAATACATTAACATGTATAACTATAGGACAATATAAAATAGCAATGTATCGATGTTATACATATGGGGAAAAGCCTACACATTGTAAAGTATGTTGATGTAATTCTATCAGACTATTGACAAACTAAAAGTTAACCCTTTCCCTCATACGGCAATTCTGCAGCAGACGACTTTGAACGTATTTTGTCAAAAAATAGAAAATCTCCATAATTGAATGGATAACCTATGACAAAAAGTGGAAAGCATTGTGGCAAAAGGAGAAATTGCACGTTTTGTGCAATTTCTTCTTTTGTCACTATGTTTTCAAAAAGCCGATTGCTGCATGGGCGTCAGAAAGCGTCTATATGAGGGAAAGGGTTAAGTTGAGAAACATTTGAACACACGTCGACACAATAATGAAAACCTTCACGATAGGTCAATAAAACATCATATGATGTCAATCCGGTAATACGACAAAATCGCCACGCGATTCACCAAGAAGGCACATTTAGCATCAGTCATATAGGACAGTGTAAAGGAAACATTGTGACATTAAGTGTACTTGAACTATTTCCCTCATACATACACTTCTTTCTAACGCATCTGTAGATTAGAAGACTTTTAAAAGCATTGTGGCACAAACAGATATTGCTCATGTTCAGCAATTTCTTCCTTTGCCATTTCTTTTCACAACCCTATACAATGATTATACTTTCATATTAGCCGTCCCACCAGAAAACCAACATTATGGACTCTGCGTAATGCATCGACCCAGATCAGCCTGCGTAGTCCGTGCAGACTAATCTGGGCCGATACATTCCGTCTCAGGGGGATAGAGGTATAGAGTTATGTTTCCTGAAGCAGAAAATCCACAGGGTGCGAAATGTGTCCATCCGAGTGAGTCTGCGCGGCATGCTTAGGCTGATCCGGGTCGATACTTTACACAGCGTCCATAATGTTGGTTTTCTCGCGGAACGGCTTATATATACATTTGTTTCATATTATTGTCTAAATGTATTTAATATTGCCTGCTGCAGATTTGTTGTACACGGGGAAATGCAATAAAGTTAAAGAAACTATTTTGTGATGAAGCCATTTCCTCGTTTATCTTCAAATTGATAAAGAGACATGTTTCGGGCTGGCCCCTTTCCCTCATACGACAGTTCTGCAGCAGACGACTTTGAACGTATTTTGTCAAAACATAGAAATGTCTCCATAATTGAATGGATAACCTATGATAAAAAGTGGAAAACATTGTGGCAAAAGGAGAAATTGCACGTTTTGTGCAATTTCTTCTTTTGTCACTATGTTTTCAAAAAGCCGTCTGCTGCAGAGGCTTTAATGGTACTGAACTGAAGAAAATAAGTCAAAATAGTCAAAGTTTTAAAACTGTTCAAAACTTTTATTGAAATATTAGAATCATAATTCTGGGAAAAAATTAGAGTAATAATTTCACTTTCCAACACCATAAACATCTAAATATTGATCGTATATGCTTCATTTTTACTGGGTAGAAAATACAGTAAGCCAAATTGTGTACATTTTCATGACTTTCAATTGACAGTTTTTCCAACATTTATTGCCAAAATAGTTAACTAATTATTACTTACTTTATTGTTACTACTAGCAATATTTGCAGAACTTTCAACATTTCAACAGTTTGATCTCCATCTGGAGTTCAGCACCTTTAAAGTCACATGCTGACTATACGCCCAAGAGGATGTAATGCAAAACGCATTAATAATTGAACTAATCAGCTCCATTTTTTTGTAAATGTGCATTTATTTATTTATTTGATAAAAAAAAACAATAATATATCCTCATATTAAAAAACATTAATTCTACAAGAAAATATGCAGCGCCTTCAAAAATGATTAAAAACACATTTGAAGTTAAAAGAGTTCGTTTGAAATTCGACTTCGTAAACTTGCGACACCCTGTTGCGTAAAGTGACACAACTGCTTAATAAAACGAAATGATCACGCCAGCTGCGGACCTGTGCCGTGTTTTGAATGATTCTATCGCTCCGATCTCCTTATCTCCTCGAACTCAGATGAGAAGATTGTGAATAGAGATGCGCCGTGGCGGGTGGAAATGTGAACCGAATGGTGTATGCGATCATTGAAGAGTGTGGCGAGTCTGTGTGTCCACACCGTCATACCAGATCATTATCCATCCTCACGAACAATACTTGTATGTTGGTGTATCTTTTAAAAGAAAAAAATAATTATATAAATGTATCATGCCCAATGTTCGTTCCAGAGGTGTTTATCTTTTTATTGCTAGACGGAAAATGTTTGAGGAACTACTTTTCCCTTGATGCAACCCTGATCATAATGATAAAGCTGTAAACAGGCCAACATGCACCAAAGCATCATAGCTCTTGTGTTCTGGGCCTTGCGGATTGATGCTTATCTGTTAAATGATGGTGCAAAACCTATCTAAAACACAACTGTAGCTTTAACCGTTGGTTTTAAGGATTTTTATGTGGTTAGGTGCTGCCTTGTGTTTCTTTCGTGTAAATACCTAAACTTATCGTAAAACATTGTTTGAGTAATTTACGACGCCCCCCCCCCCCCCCCCCCCCCCCCCCCTTTATAAGTTAAAAGGCATCTGACATAACTCAAAGACCTTCAAGGCCAAACAAATAGAATGAGCCTGCATTCGCGTTACAAAACAAGTATATTTGTATGTATCTACGGCTACGGGTATCCTAAGTTCGTGAGCATAAGCACTAAAATAAACTACATTGTCAAGTACTAAGTTAATCTTAAGACGTCAGAACATAGTTACACACTTCTTAATTGACTGCTAATACAATAATGACGTAACGAACTAAGGTAGATCACGAAGTTGGACGGTTCGACTCTCGTTATGTCGACGTCGGAAATCTCGATGTTCCCGTCATTTCGATACAGTACTCTGTTTTTGTGAGTTATATCGAAAGCGTTTTAAGAAGTCTACCCTCGATTTCCTTTGTCGGACTATGTTTATCACGATTCCTTTTTAATGTCCCACATAGTTCGACATATTTTAGAGTCGACTGTAGTTATAAAATGTGCCGTGCGTGTCTTATTTTGCATACTTGTTTTCATTTAACTAGAGAAAATTTGATAAATGTAAAGTTTAATTATTGATAAGGGTTTAAAACAAAGCGGCGAAGTGATACTTTCTTTGCCACACTGTTTTCAAAAGACGTCTGATGCGTCAGATGTTTTTACTTGTAAAACAGGAGTAAATAATTCCACAAATTTTAACTTCTCCTCCAATTAGATCGAACCCAAGCGAAGAACATGATACAAATGCGTAGCTATTTTCCTGAGACAAACGACATTTTGACGTTTGAAGGTAGACGAGTTTTCAAAACATAACGAGAAAAGGAGAAATTACAAAGGAATCAATGGACTTTTCCTGGAATCATGTAAGTGTTCGCAGAAACCCGCGGGGATAATTTAGATACATGGGTGATAGCAAATCGCAAGTTTTCGTAGATTAATATAAAAACCTTTCTATGTAAATAGAATGTTGTCTCTTCATCAGCATAGACGTATAATTTCATGCATGCGATAGATACGTTATGGAAACATTACCTACGTTTGGGTCCGGTTTCCCGCGAGTTTACGGCGATTGAAAAGATAATTGAGCCGTTCCAGGAGAAAACCAACAGTACGGACTATGCGTAATGTGTGTTGTATAGCGCTTTACACCGCTTTCAACAAGTTTTATCTTATATCACGGCGTTTCCTTGGTAAGTTACCAGTACTTCTGGTCCATTTATTCTGACACCAGCGAGTCAGTCTAATTGCTAGCCCCACAATCCTATGCGCCAAGGAGGCAATGCCATTACTACCATTTCTTTTAATTCGTTGGTATGACCCTGCCGGGGATTAAACCCGCGACTTCCCGCACCCGATGCGGACGCTCTTCCACTTCACCGCCGAGGCGTTCCTTCCTTCAAAAAGCGTGCATTTGGTTTAAGCGTAAGAAATATATTAAGTGCAGTTGCAGTTAGAAGCTAAAATGAGTTGCGACTGGCGATTCTGGGATCTTATTGCCGTTCCGGTTTTGGTTTACTATTTGTTACATTTGGCGTGCTAAAGGGGCTTTACTCCGGACAGTGAAGGCTCCGGCCAGACGGTGCGTCTTCTCATAGTTCACTTGCAATAATACCACGAATCAGCCTGACGCGGCTGATAGTTTAAGCCCTGTATCAATATTAGGCTGCTAATGCTATAAGGTTTTTTTGAGATCATTGTTAAAAGTTCAAACCAGAAACCTGCAAATAGATATTTGAAGACAGATGAAAACTCTACCAGCACAGCAACTGATTCGGATCTACACTGATCGCTATTACCATACAGTTTTGTTTGATTGGTGTTTTACGCCGCTTTAAATAGTATATGAGTTTTATCAGGGCGTTTCTAAATTACCAGTACTACCGGTACTATTTATAACCAGTACTACCGGTATTATTTATAACCAGTACTACAAGTATTATTTATAACCAGTACTACCGGTATTATTTATAACCAGTACTACCGGTATTATTTATAACCAGTACTACCGGTATTATTTATAACCAGTACTACCGGTATTATTTATCCTGACACCGATTCGACAGTCTATCCCCGCAAACCTGAGCGCAAAAAAAGGAAAGCCAATACTACCAATTTTAAAAAGTCTTTGGTCGACCGGGATCGAAACCTGGTCTCCCACTCTGAAGACAGACACTCTAACTACTACAACAATGAGACGGTACCAGGCGTAGCCCCGGTTGCTCAATCAGTAGCGATGCGGGCTGTCAATCCACCAACAGTATATGTGGAAAAGCAGCCAGTTGCTTGGAATGTATGTTGTGTGGAGTATTGGCGTGGGAAAGCCAAGGTGAAATGACCGCCGTAGCATGACTAAACAATTGTTGAAAAACGTCGTTAAACCCCAATAAAACAATTGATTCCATAGCTCACATGGGTATAAGTATAAACTCCGAGAGTTCGCTGATAGGCGATCATGAAATGTTCCATGTAAAAACGTCTGACGTCACATTTAACTGTCAGTCAATTAACGCGCCGCGTGACGTTGACATTGACAGTAACACGAGTACTCGCGCTAAATTGATCGAACTTATCTTGTCGTTTAAGGTCGACTTCGACTGGTAGTTGTTCGGGGATTAACTCCACTAGAAAATGTTACCCATTGTACCCCACCCATATTCCACACGTTTTCTTCTAATAAGAGTAACCACCAGTTTTAATAATTGTCTCTCTAATTTGATTATATTTTCACCCAAAACTTATTCAAAAATACAAAATATTTACAGCGGACAACTTGGACAACATATATAAGAAATAAATATAGAGATTCTCAAGGAATGAAGTATAATTATAGCATGAGGATGAAAACATTGTGGCAAATGGAGGAATTACGCGTTATGATCAGTTTGGCTGTTTGCCATAAAGTTTCCAAAATGTCACCAAATGCATGTTCGTCAAAATGCGCCAGCATGTGTGAAACGGTCGAAGAGTTTTTTATGTGCCGGGTTAGATATCTTTTCAGGAAAGGATCAACTTAGACTAGAGCAATGTCGAATAGTTGCCGTTGACTATCAATGAAATGTAGGTACATATAAATTGTTAAGAACAAGAAGAAGGCGATACTCGTTTTAAGCACTTGTTGTGCCATACAGGAATTGTCCGTTGTTTGAAATGTCCGATTGTCTTATTATCGTGGAGTCATAGTTATATAAAAGTTAAAACTCACCAGTTCATACCAATCAAGTTGCATAATCAAATCAGAGTGAAGTTTTTACACCATCAGACTTGGTAGGGAAACACATAGGACCTGTTTCTCTGACGTACGTCCGTCTGTCTGTCTGTCTGTCTGTATGTATGTATGTATGTATGTATGTATGTATGTATGTATGTATGTATGTATGTATGTATGTATGTATGTATGTATGTATGTATGTATGTATGTATGTATGTATGTATGTATGTATGTATGTATGTATGTATGTATGTCTGCCATTCACACTTGCATTGTATTGACCCTATAAGCAGGCGACACTTTTGTTACATATACAACTTTTATTAACTTTTTTTTTCGGGTGACGGTTTGGAGCCAGTCTTTGTTAAACTTGCCATTCCAATCACTGTAAGTTAGACACGGTGACTTATTGGTTTCCCTCGTTTCCAGGTCGGTAATGAACGGCTAGTTGTCTTATATTATCTACAGTTCCGGGAATTCACGCATTTTGACACGATCCCTCTTGAGCCCTCATACAGTCTTACAGACACCTCAGAGCGCGAACATTCGGATAATTGCAAGGAAAGCAAGGTCTTATAGAGTGCCACATTGGAAATAGTATTGCTTTTGACTGTTTGGAGAGATGATTGATTGATTGATTTATTGATTGATTGATTGGAATGTAATGCCGTTCTCAACGGTATTTCAGTTATATCACGGCGACAAGTTAAAAAGATTTTTTTTGTCAAGGATTTATTGCATCAGTTTTCTGCACACAATTCATCTCTTCCCACATACACTATTTAACCCTTTCCCTCCTACGACAATTCTGCAGCAGACGACTTTGTCAAAACCTAGAAAATCTCCATAATTGAATGGATAACATATGACAAAAAGTGGAAAACATTGTGGCAAAAGGAGAAATTGCACGTTCTGTGCAATTTCTTCTTTTGTCACTATGTTTTCAAAAAGCCGTCCGCTGCAGAGGCGTCAGAAAGCGTCTATATATGGGAAAGTGTTAAGATGAAAGACGCAAGTAACACTAACCTAAACTAACTTTAACCCTTTCCCCCATACGACAATTCTGCAGCAGACGACATTGAACGTATTTTGTCAAAACATAGAAAATCTCCATAATTGAATGGATAACCTATGACGAAAAGTGGGAAACATTGTGGCAAAAGGAGAAATTGCACGTTTTGTGCAATTTCTTCTTTTGTCACTATGTTTTCAAAAATCCGTCCGCTGCAGAGGCGTCAGAAAGCGTCTATATATGGGAAAGTGTTAAGATGAAAGACGCAAGTAACACTAACCTATATCAATCATCGAAACGAATAAAGGACACACACCTGGGTTCGAACCCACGGCCCTTTAATATATCAACACGGGGCCGTTATAACACGTCATACTGCATGCATCTTAGAAGCATACAAACTGGACATTTGCAAAGATTGTAGATGCATGCCTACACATATATCATTTACTGCACTGTCGCCCTCTTGGAAATGTGTCGTAGATTAAAATTCTAGTAGAGAATCTAAACACAGATTGGTGCTTTTCGTCGCTTTCAACATGATTTTCATTTATATCACGGTGTTTCCTGGGTAAGTTACCAGAACTACTTGTCTAATAATCCTGACACAGGCTAGTCAGTCGTAATGATAAAACCCTGCAACCCGAGCGCCAAGGAGGGCAGCCATTACTACCATTTTCTTTTATTAAAGTCTTTGGTGTAAAGTCACCGTGAACACAGATCAATGTATAGGGCTTATCCTTTACTACAGAAAGGAGAGAAGATCGAATGGCTGGTTGTCTACCCCATATTGCATGACCTGTTCATATGAGAAATATGAAGACAAAGACTCGGATTGGTCGGTACATATTCGAAATTTGATTCTGATTTCTTCAGTGTTTTTGGTGTTTTCGCCACTTTACACATTTTTCGAGTAAACGTCGTGATAAAACTAAGATTTGTTTTCAAAGTGGCGTAAATTAGTATACAAACATATCTTGAGCAAGTCCTTTCCATAACCCTTTCCCTCATACGACAATTCTGCAGCAGACGACTTTAAACATATTTTGTAAAAAAATAGAAAATCTCTATAATTGAATGGATAACCTATGACTAAAAGTGGAAAACATTGTGTCAAAAGGAGAAATTGCTCGTTTTGAGCAATTTCTTCTTTTGTTACTATGTTTTCAAAAAGCCGTCTGCTGTAATGGCGTCAGAAAGCGTCTATATGAAGGAAAGGGTTAAACGAATCTGTTGTAAATGCTTCAAAAGTCGTCCGTATCGGGCGAAGCGTTAAACACAACATAAACTACAGTTGGGCTCGTGCATGGGAAAGGGTACAAGCTGACTTTTTGTTAACAGTGTAGATCCAGACCAGGCAGTGCATCTGCACAATCTGATCAAGATATACACTATTCACAAATCTCTTTTACAAGCTTGTAAGAATATTATGTCAACTTGTGTATAATATGATAAGACTGACCAGCTAGACACGGTGATCTGAATCTACACTGTTCAGAATTACCAATGTGTACCTTTTTCTCATGCACTGGCTCATTTAACAAGATCTGCTGTGCATAGCAAGTGCTTTATATCAGTTATAAGTACTGGCACTTGACACTATACGTATTGCAGAGGAGGAATGTGCAATTTTCATGTAATAAATTAATGTTGTGAATCATTCAATGTAATTCATACCAGACCTAATCTTTGTTGCAGTAGCAGAACATCGTACAAATATGACGACTGACAACTACAGGTCGTTTCACGTTGACCTTTGCGTCAGCCAATCAAAGTATCGCCTACAAAATCATCAGGTATCAACAGGGGAGATAATCAATATAAATATAAATATCAATGGAATAGAGAGGAGGTTGCCGAGTGTTCCGATTGAATAGACTATTTAAATGTACAGAGTCAATTCGAGACGACCTTCTATGCGATATCGACAGCACAACATACGTACACACAACGACGTAGTTTAGTCTAATATCAAGGAGATTACGATTCATTGAACCCGTGTACAAAGTGTGTTGTATGGCTGGTCCTTTGATTAGTCCCTCAGTATAATATATAAATTGTGTGCATCGAGCTATTTTTTCTCTTTTCAATACATACTGTTGTGTTGAGTACTGGTATGAGTAAGCCAGGACGCACATGGATAGGTTAGCTCTGTGCAATAACAAGACTGAACAATTGTTGTTAACGGCGTTAAACTCCAACGAATCAATTAATTAATCTAGGATGTTATATATAAAAAAAGACAGCGAACAAGGGAGATAAGTATGACTTATTTGGACATCTAGACAGTTGGAAGTTTTTTCTTAAAGCAGAAACTTCTCGTTTTGTGCAATACTCTTTCCCCCCTATGTTACAAAGGCCGTTTGCTGCAAAGGCAACAGATTATGGCTGTGCCACGAAAATGGTTGATCAAGCATAGCAAATATGTGCGACCTTGTATCAAAACATGTAGAGGGACTATGCTAATTATTCACAAACAATGATACATAATGAGGGACTATGCTATTTATGCTAAAACAATGATATCTAATGAGGGACTGTGCTTTTCATTCTAAAACAATGATATATAATGAGGGACTGTACTAATTATTCTCAAACAATAATTTATAATGGGGGACTATGCTATTTATTCTCATACAGTGATATCTAATGAGGTACTGTGCTATTCATTCTCAAATAATGATATCTAATGAGGGACTATGCTTTTTATGCGAAATCAATGATATATAATGAGGGACTATGTTTTTTATGCGATAACAATTATATCTTATGAGGGACTATACTATTTATGCGAATACAATGATATCTAATGAGGAACTATGCTATTTCTGCTTAAACAATGATATATAATGAGGGACTATGCTATTCATTCTCAAATAATGATATCTAATGAGGGACTATACTATTTAATCTCAAACAATGATATCTAATGAGGGACTATACTATTTATGCTCAAACAATGATATCTAGTGACTATGCTATTTATGCGAATACAATGATATATACTGAGGAACTATGCTATTTCTGCTTAAACAATGATATATAATGAGGGACTATGTTTTTTATGCGAAAACAATGATATCTTATGAGGGACTATACTATTTATGCGAATACAATGATATCTAATGAGGAACTATGCTATTTCTGATTAAACAATGATATATAATGAGGGACTATGCTATTTATTCTCAAATAATGATATCTAATGAGGGACTATACTATTTATTCTCAAACAATGATATCTAATGAGGGACTATACTATTTATTCTCAAACAATGATATCTAGTGACTATGCTATTTATGCGAATACAATGATATTTAATGAGGAACTATGCTATTTCTGCTTAAACAATGATATATAATGAGGGACTATGTTTTTTATGCTTAAACAATGATATGTAATGAGGGACTATGCTTTTCCTGCGAAAATAATGATATCTAATGAGGGACTATGCTTTTTATGCGAAGACAATGATATCTAAGGAGGGACTCTGCTTTGTATTCTTAAACAATGACTATGGGACTATGCCATTTATGTGAATACAATAATATCTATTAAAGAAGAACTATGCTTTTTATGCTAAAACAATGATATCTAATAAGAGACTATGCTGTTTATGCGAAAACACTGAAATCAAATGAGGGAATACGTAATTTATGCTTAAACAATAATATATAATGAGGGACTATGCTTTTTATGCGAAATCAATGATATATAATGAGGGACTATGTTTTTTATGCGATAACAATTATATATTATGAGGGACTATACTATTTATGCAAATACAATGATATCTAATGAGGAACTATTCTATTTCTGCTTAAACAATGATATATAATGATATATAATGAGGGACTATGCTTTTTATGCGAAAAGAATAATATCTAATGAGAGACTGTGCTTTTTATACGAAAAGAATGATATCCAATGAGGAACTATGCTAATTATTCTCAAACAATGATATATAATGAGGGGCTATCTTATTTATTTTAGAAAAATGATTTCTAATGAGGGACTATGCTATTGATACTAAAACAGTGATATCTAATGCGGGACTGTGCTTTTTATTCTCAAACAGTGATATCTAATGAGGGTCTATGCTATTTATTCTCAAACAATGATATCTAATGAGGGACTATGCTATTTATGCGAACACACTGAAATCAAATGAAGTATTACGCTATTAATGCTTAAACAATGATATATAATGATGGACTTTGTTTTTTATGAGGGACTATACTATTTATGCGATTACAGTGATATCTAATGAGGAACTAGGCTATTTATACAATGACATACAATGCTATATAATGAGGGACTATGCTTTTTATGCGAAAAAAATGATATATAATGAGGGACTGTGCTTTTTATGCGAAAAGAATGATATCTTATGAGGGACTCTGCTTTTATTCTCAAACAATGATATCCAATGCGGAACTATGCTAATTATTCTCAAACAATGATAAATAATGAGGGACTATCCTATTTATTCTAGAAAAAATACAATTATATAATGAGGAACTAGGCTATTTCTGCTTAAACAATGATATCTAATGAGGGACTATCAAATGAGGGATTACGCTACTTATGCTTGAACAATTATATATAATGAGGGACTATGCTGTCAATGCGAAAACAATGATATATAATGAGGGACTATGCTGTTTATGCTAAAACAGTGATATCTAATTAGGGACTGTGCTGTTTATGCTAAAACAGTGATATATAATGAGGGACTATGCTGTTTATGCTAAAACAATGATATATAATGAGGGACTATGCTGTTTATGCTAAAACAATGATATATAATGAGGGACTATGCTGTTTATGCTAAAACAGTGATATATAATGAGGGACTATGCTGTTTATGCTAAAACAGTGATATCTAATTAGGGACTGTGCTGTTTATGCGAAAACAATGATGTCTAAGGAGGGACTATACTATTTATACTCGAACAATGATATCTAATGAGGAACTATGCTATGTATACAAAACAAAATGATATATAATGAGGGACTATGCTATTGATTTACAAACAATGATATCTAATACGGGACTATGCTATTTATGCTAAAACAATGATATCTAATGACGGACAATCGTATTTATGCAAAAATAAATTATCTCCAATAACGGATGATGTTTCTAATTGCAATCCCATTTCCCATTTTAAGTCATTCCCTTTGGATCGAACCTGCTACCATAAGCGGAGAGTGTGAATATTTCACCACGAGGGAGGTCTGATTAATAATGACGATACCAACAGACCGCCAACACATGACCGTCTGATTGATGTTAGTGTCAATGGCCGAAACAAAGTGCGTAGGTGATTCGACTGGCGGGTTGTTTGCGAAATGCTTTATTTTTATAATAAACACTTGTCAGAGCCTCTTCGCCATACTTACAGACATGACGGATTTGTATTGAAGTCCTGCGAACATTAACACTTTCACACATACAGCAAATCTGCAGTAGACGACTTTGAAATAATAGTGACAAAATCCTGAAATATCTCCATAAAAGAAAGCTTAATTGTTAAATAAAGTTGAAAACATTGTGGCCAAAGGAGAAATTGCTCATCATGAGCAATGTCACCTTTAGCTACAATGTTTTCAAAAGTTATCTGCTGCTATTGCGTCCAAATGCGTATATAGGTCGGAAAGGGTTAACTCTTTCACACATGCAGACGTTTTTCTGACGTCTCTGTAGCAGAGGACATTTGAAACCATTGTGTCAAAAGGAGTAACTGCTCACAAAGAGTAATTGCTCATTGTGTCACAATGTTTACATCTCTATTCTTTTAATATATTTTCATTTATAGAGTGTGTTTTATATTTTAACATAGACGTTTTTTAAGTCGTCTGCTATAGTTGTGTTGTGTGTGGGTTAAAGCGTAGGTATAACGAAAAGAATGCGAACATTTGGACCGTGCATCACGAGTATGAGCCGTCCCGCGATAAAAACCAACACGGATGCGTAAAGTATCGACCCGGATCAGCCTACGCATGCCGTGCAGGCTTACACTGATATACCCTTTTCGCCTACTGTGGATTTTCTGTTTCACGAATCATTACTCTATACCTCTATCCCCCTGAGACGGAATGTGTCGGCACGGATCAGTCTGCGCGGACTGCGCAGGCTGATCTGTGTCGATACATTACGCAGAGGCCATAATGTTGGTTTTCTTACGGGACGGCTCATATAGTGAATCTGTTATTTTTCTCCAGGAAGAGATGATTGTAGCAAAAAACATTAATCTCTTCCCACGTATGACAAATATGTAGCAGACGACTTTAAAAACTTTTTTTCCATGTTGAGAATTGGACCACTCCATTGTTCGTTCAACAGGAGATTTGTTAAAATGTAATGTTTAAGTGGCAAACAATGCAGATTTCAGGAGACACAGTCTGTAACGAGCTGCCTCACATGAATCTGCATTGTTTGCAAAAGCATTTATCTGCCTTTGGCGGCGAAAGGTTAACCTTTTATTGTTAATTTAAACATCGATTTCGAAACAAGCTTCAGCTGATATTAATCACGCTCGATGTCTGCTTCCTGGAGACTTAACCAGTATTCGCGCCGTTTGTGTGGAAAAATCCCAAAGTCAGGACCCGCTCATCACGGGACTCAAACCAGGGAAGCCCCTTTGATACGAGAGGCCGACGCTCTATCTCACCACTGTTGTTCAGGGCATTTGCGTTTCGCAAACATATCTTGCTTTCTTTTTCATTTTTTAAATATAGTTGTTGACAGTTGAGCACAGTCCTTAACCGAAATTAAAAAACCTTAAATACAAACAGTGTCAAAAGATCGTACACGATTTAAATTTTTATTTTTAATACATGAAACAACGTTATGATATTTTCTCAATTTCAACACATTCGCAGCCTACGACCTTTTAAACATACCAAGAGAGTATTGAACATATCTTTAAATGAAGTTAAAGCATTGCCACAAAGGTCATCTGCTGCAGTTGAGACAAACGTAAGTCCGTCTGTGTGTGAAAAGGGTCATACCAGAGACTTTAACAATGGTAGTAATTGCTGGCTTCCTTGGCCCTCAGGGTTGCAGGGTTAGCATTAAGACTGACGTGTCTGTCTTCAGGATAAATGGACCAGTAACACTGGTAACTTACCCAGGAAACGCCGTGACATAATTAGGTCACGTGACATAATTTAAAATTGTTGAAAGCGGCGTAAAAAAACAAACAATCTATGTATGTGGAATCGGGTTAACAAAAATGTGTATTTTATACGTCACAAGACTCCTTTTTACATGGACTGGTGCAGCTCAATTAATGAAGAAATGTTCCCGGATAGATTAATGAATAAAATAACCAAAGTTCAAAACAATTTGTTTCGACCATTAAGTAGAAGCACGGAGTTTTTCACCTGTTCCGGTCGACCGCTATTTTGTGATGTAAGAGCGCGCGAGATGACGTAACAATATGGCGTCGGGGAGAACAGGTTCTCTATCCGGTAGTTTAATACGAGGAACATGAAACGCATTGTGCTGCATGCCTCAGCTACAGCTCTAATTAACATTGGGTATGTAAAGGAACGCATTTGCCCGCTCAAGTCCCCAAGGACCCATGTAATTTGGTCGACATTACAAATGAGCGTCGGTCGTATTCTTTCGAGGATTCCCCCCGTCATAATTGCATGCATGGTACAAGCAAAATGTATAATTACATGTACGTGGTACCTGTACGTCGGTAGTGCCATTTAAACAAGATGTATATGGGTGATTTATATAAAACTTTTTAGACTTGGTTAAATTTGCATTTGATCAGAATAGAAAACTTTATAAAACAAAAAATGGAAGTGTAGCCAGTAATAAGACCGTACCAGTGCTTGCACCGTGCACCGTTTATGTGGTGTAGTGGTAAGAGCGTCCGCCTCAGATGTGGAAAATTGCTGCTTCTATTCCCGGCCAGGACATGCAAAATACTTTAAAATGGTAGTGATAGTTTCCCTCCTTGGCGCTCAGTAGTGTAGGGTTGGCATTACGACTGATTCGCTGGTATCAAGATAAGTGGTCCAGCAGTACCTGTAACTTATCCAGGAAACATATTGATATAACTAAACTATTGTTGAAAGCGGTGTAAAACACCTTACAGACAAACACAACTTGCATCGTGTTGTGTGAACATTTCAAAACGGTGACCATGTGCTGTATTAACCCCGGACCTATGTTATCAGACACCGACACTCAACCTCATCCATTTAGTTGTGTGTGTGTGTGTGTGTATTGTATGGAGGTCGCGGGTTCGATCCAGACTTGGTCATATCAATGACTTAAAAGAAAATTTAATTGTAGTAAAGGCTTACCCTCTTTGGCGCTCAGGATTGTTGGGTAAGCATTAGGACTGACTTGCTGGTGTCAGGATAAAGGGATCAGTATAACTGATAACTTACCCTGATAACATCGTGATGTAACTGAAACATTGTTGAAAGCGGCGATAAACGTTATACAAACATGCAAACAAACAGGATTTGTTGTGGCTTCAATAACTGATCAACTACGATCGCCTGATGATTCTGCCATGGCCGAGTGTTAAGCGTCTCGGACAGTTTGAACAGGACATCCCGGGCTCGATTCCTAGTCGCAGCGCTTATGGCGGAGTGCCCTTGGACAAGGCACCTTTCCGAGCCTAGCACTGGTTTGTTTGTGAACTTTCGCCGTGATATAACTGAAATAATGTTGAGAATGGCGTGTAACCCCGTTTAAAACAAATACGCTCATCTAGGTCGTCAATGGTTGTTAATACTCTTGGGTTAAACCATGCAGCAATAACATAGTCCAGGAGAAATGAGGCGGAGCATGCAGAACCACTTTCTATTTAACCCTTACCCACATAGATATAATCTGCAGCAGACGACTTTGTAAACATGAAGTAAATAATGTGGAAACTCTCTAAAAATGAAAAAGAACAGTTAATGAATAAATTTGAAAACTTTCTGGCAAAAGAAGAAACTGCTCATCTTGAGCAATTTCTCCTTTTGTTACAATGTTTTTAAAAAGTCGTCTGCTGCATAGACGTCAGAAAGCGTCAGTATGTGGGAATGGGGTAAACTTTTCTAGGCCCTAGTATTTACAAGAAAACACAGACACAAACACCCTTCTATTAGCCGGAAAATTTACCCCCTTACTTCAATGGTTACAGGTGGTTCGCCTTTTCCCTCATAACCCTGACGTTTAACACCCATGCAACATACATGTGAAAATATCATGGAAAAGTGAGACACCGTTAATCGGAGATCTGCTGTCTCCCTTCACAGACTATCAAAATTCATATAATTATTTGGCCTTATTTTTTATATACGATGTTTTTTTTCCATGTGTTGTTATAGTTTATAACATGCGAAAGTCAAAGATAATCGATGGAAATGAAATAAGGTAAAGAGTTAAAATGCAGTCTGGAATGGATTAGTCTCTACTTAAAATCAAATTGAATTTAATTGCAACTTAACGAAAGCACTTAATAACGTTGGGTCATGAAACATGGATTTGTTCGGTTAAACAGGTCTCGGAACATCGTTCTGGAAAATCCGTTCTTCTAGCAGTCCTCAGAATCAAAGACACATTATAACTGAGTGTGTTTACGAACTTCTCAGCTCGCTTTCATATGCAGATGTACCTTGACGCATTTGCAGAAGTAGACGACATTTTAAAACATTGTGAAAGAAATATGAAATTAATCAGAATAATCAGTATCTCCTTTTGCTACAATGTTTTCAACTCTATTCAACAACTGTACCTTCATTTGAAAAGAGTGTCAGTATCTTCCGGAAATAATCTATGATGTCTGCTGCAGATGTATATTCAAGAACTTTTTCATATATTCTTTGTTAATGCATACAACAATTTCGATGTAAATTTGTAAAAGTTAAAATAGTATTATCAGCACGGAATTAACGTGTTCACACTCTCCCTCCCTATAAATCGTCTGGTGTTTTATGCCGCTTTCAACAATTGTTCAGTTATATCACGGCGTTTCCTTGGTAAGTTACCAGTACTTGTGGTCCATTTATCCTGACACCAACCAGTCAGTAATAATAATAATAATAATAATAATAATAATAATAAAGGCTTTATTTATAGACGACACTCATTTGACATAGTACATGTATGCAAGTCGTAATGATAACCCCGCAACCCTGCCCGCAACATCCAGTACCCGAGGCGGACGCTCTAGCACTACACCACCGAGACAGTGCCCCCTCCCTATCAAAAGTTGTTCGCTGCAGAGGCGTCAGAAAGCGTCTGTATGTTGGAAAAGCTTAAAGGCATGTCACTTTTTAACTAAATAGAAGTAAAGTATTTTAGAAGATATATTTACATATAAAACAACTTCGTTTGCCGCAGAGTTATCGTATGTCAGAAAGGATTAAACATAACATAACGATTTATATATAATCGTGTAAATAAAACAACCAGAAAGGATTAAACATAACATAACGATTTATATATAATCGTGTAAATAAAACAACCAGAAAGGATTAAACATAACATAACGATTTATATATAATCGTGTAAATAAAACAACCAGAAAGGATTAAACATAACATAACGATTTATATATAATCGTGTAAATAAAACAACCAGAAAGGATTAAACATAACATAACGATTTATATATAATCGTGTCAATAAAACAACCAATAAAAATCGAGTAAAAACAACAAAAAACAAAAAACAGCATAAATTGCTTGGACAGAATGTTGCCCATGATACTGACTGTATCCGCCGTTAACAAAATGAATCATCTTTGAATAAAACTTTAAATATCCTTGTTTTTAAAAGTAACAAGGCTTCTTGTTTAATTAAATAGGACTCAACACATTTGCATAGAAGAAAACGTCTATGTAGTTGAACCACCATCGTTGCACGACATATATTTTAAGGAAAATTACGATAAACTAAAAACAATAAGATTAGTAAGACGTTTACCCAACTGAGGACTGATTCAAACAAGGAATGTGACGAATGGCATTCCGGAACCCTTTCCGACATGCGTGCGCAATTTCAGGAGAGTTGATGACTCTGAATTAGACGACTTAACTATTTTAGCGTCAAAGGCAATATTGAAGTTTTTGCAAACAATAATGATTCAGGTGAGTCAGCTCACAACGAGCTGTTTCATCTGAAATCAGCATTGTTTTTGCATGTTAGTTATCAAAATAGTCCAAACTGGTATTACATGAGAAATGGAGACGCCCAATTGAACATGGAAGAGTCTACTTTAAACAATGAAAAGAGTTAATAACCTTTTAACACTACTTACATTTATAGTGATTTTCCATACTTTTGCCTAGCTATTGTCGAACTCGTCTGCTGCAGAATCAGTGTACATTGCACTCCATAACGAGGAGAACTGTTTATCCAGGGGCGGTGAGTTAGAACCCTAGATCGGGTAATATTCTTTCCAACGTTTGTCTCAAGTCAAGACAAGCGCCATTTGTCTCCCACCAATGGGATAAAAGTACATGTGCAAAAGCAGCCACGTTGTGGAAAACTAGTGTTGGAGAGCCATGAAACACATTGGACGGTGAACTGGTCGCCGTGATATAACTGAAAATGTGTAGAAAACGGCGGTCAATCCAAATCAATTACTTAATATCGTAAAACTCTCACACTCCACACACATTGACACAACACTGAACAGTTTTATAAACAAACTAGAAATCACTCCAGCTAACCGTAAACAAATTCTGCTATCAACATTGTTTCAAAATGTAGTCTGTATACGGGAAATGGGGTAGGAAATGGAGTTCTAAATTGTCAATGAGTCCGTTGTTAATGAGAAAGTGTTTGAAGAGGACAACTGAACTCAGAAATAGTTCAAGATCTAAGAACCTGCTTCAAAATCGATGCAAAATCAATAAGTTAAGTTGAACACTAGAGATATGGGGAAAGAAAACATTAAGATTTAGGTTTAACTTATTAATTTTGCATCGATTTTGAAGCAGGTTCTTACATCTTGGCCTATTTCTTAGTTCAGTCGTCCTCTTCTTTTGCAGAACTTGACCCGAGGATTTGGGAATATGTTAACGGTTGCCCATGCTAACAAATGGACTCGAACCAGGAACCTTGGGGACGAGAGGCCGACGGTATTACCGAGTTACTTTCTCCTACTCATTGCTCGTGTTCGGAATTTTTCTTTTCACAGAGTGTCCCAACATCGCCTGTTATAGATTCGTCAGAATCTATTTCAGTAATTATGAGGGAATGGTTAATGAATAAATAATAAGACATTTCGTTTCCTGTTAATTAAGTGATTTGTTGTAAGGGTTTAACGCAGTGTTCAACAATTTTTCAGTCATATCACGGCTCATGTTAATAAATTAAGACATTTCGTTTCCTGTTAATTCAGTGGGGGCCGAACATTTTCCTGAGTCAGAGATTTAGTGCAGACACGAAGTACACTGTATTCAACTCAGTATCATCAACAACGTCTACCATGATATTGTATTTCTTTCCTTGAATGTTTTCAACGACTCTGTGGATATCTAACCCGTCAGGGGCGCTTATGGCCTACATTATAGAGAATGAAGTAATTTTTTGTTGGGGTTTAACACCGTGTTCAACAATTGTTCAGTCATATCACGGTGTCCAGTTCCTGGTTATCTCACACCAGCACTCGACATCACAATCTATCCAAGCAACTGGCTGCTTTTCCACATAGACTGTTAGCCCATTGGTGGAAGACGAATGACGCTTGACGCATTGACTTTAATCAAACGTCGGAAAGAATGTTGGCCGAGCTGGAATTCTAACTCATAAGCCCTGGATTGACAGCCCGCGTCGCTACCGACTAAGCTACCAGGGCCCGGCGAGCATGGAGTAAACAATGGAGGACACAAACTCAATGTATGCCCAATTTTTAATTTTACATCAACTATCTATTTCACTATTTCTATTTTGCAGACGCATATTGATGCATCTGCAACAGAACACTTTTGAAAACATTCTGACTAAATGAGCAATTTCTCCCTTTGCCGTAATGTTTTTAACTTTATTTAATAATAAAACTTTCATTTATAAAGAGTATCTATTGTTTTACATAGATATTTTCAAAGTCGTCTGCTGCAGATTTGTTTGAGAAAGGGTTAAATGTATCTACCTAAGATACATAAGAATTTGTTTCATAACAGAAAGTATTAAATGAAGTGAAGGCTATAAAAACAAACAAAAAACGAAAATAAAATGAACGCACCGCTTCCAAAGAAAAATGCAAAGTTCGGCTACATTATCCAAAAGTACCAGATGCGCCAATTAAGAATCGTCTTAATTGGTTAATTGCTCATAAAACAGTGTAAATGTTTGGCCACACAATTTACATTTCTTCTCGTATTTCTCAAGTTTATTTACAAAAACATTCCAGTGATTTTAACAAAAATAAACAAAGTTTCCCCAGCTAAAGCGTTACACTCAGAAGGGGGCGGAGTCAGTCTGTAGTTCCTACAGCGGTTAGCTTTCTCCGCCCGCCTCGCTCCTCGATCGTCCTCAGCAGCAAGTTGAATTATTCTGATTGGGAGAGATTCCGTGAGTAGGCGGGACGTATTCCGAGGAAATATCTAGAAAACGTTAGAGAATGATAAGACTAAAAGATATGCAGCGATATCAAGTCTGATAGTCGAGTTTAGAACGCGTTTTCTACTCTTAGAAAATAATCTCTAATTTTATCAAACATTTTCTCCTCCTCGCACACGGGCAGTTTTCTTTGCAAAGATTTTATCTTTAATTCTGCGAACAAAATCGAGATAAAGACTTGAGAGTTTGTCGAGATTGTTTTTCGAGATTTACAAAAGGGGTACATCGGATATCAGCATCGAACAGGTAAGACTATTATGTTTTTGGTGTCACAAATACTAGAATAAAAAATACTTGGGTGAAAAAAAAGTACTTAGAAAATAACATTATAATATATAATCATAATATCTGTTATTCTGAAAACAACATTATGTTCACAGTTTTATACCTGTTAATTAAAAAAAGTCAAACTTTATACTGAGAATAAAATTTTCTTTTTCCTAAACTTTAATTCTAATTATTGGCTTGCATTTGGAATTAAGTAAATAAAATAAGCTCTTTGCTTATAGTTTACAAAAATATAATAACATGGCGTCACAATGAGAACATAGAATAGGATATCAAGAGAAAAGATACGGTTTTATATTGCTTCATTAATTTTTGTTTTCAAAGAGTTCGTTAAAGTTGATATGTTCAAAGAATACGAGTCTCAAAGTCATTCTCTGAGCTAAATGAGTGACATGTTAACCCTTTCCCACAAACAACAAATCTGCAGCAGACGACTTTGAAAAAAAATAGCGACACAAACTTGAAAATCTTTATAAAAGATAGCTTAATTGTTAAATAAAGTTATAAATGTTGGCCGCAATGTTTTCAAAAATTGTCTGCTTCTATTGCGTCAAAATGCGTCTGTAGTTGGGAACAAGTAACAAATAACCTAACTTAGTGTAACATTGTGACTGTATTTTCATTATATTTATCATAACTTATTTGCATCTTTTATTATCATTTGAGTTGTTTGTATTTTTTAGATAATATGATTTTATACTGTCACTGAGTCCCTTATTTTTCATTAGAACTTAGTGGTTATTTACGCAGACAGCAGTTTGTTTGGAGAAATGAAAATACATATTAACATGTTATTTGGAAGTTCTGTTCAGTTCTAACAAAATGTGTGAATTGAAAATCACTTCGAAGAAACAATGCAAACATGACAACAAGTGCCCATCATCGACGTATGGTTTCTGTTATACTTAAGATTTTTACCCTACCCTCTTTCTCTTCGCAGACGTATTTTGAAGCGTCTTCTACAGACGACGTTTGAAAACATTCCGACAAAATGTCATAATGAGCAATTTCTCCTTTTGTCGCAATGTTTTTTAACTCTTTACAATGATTATTCTTTTATTTAAAGACATTCGCGTAGATATTTGCAATGTCATCTGCTGCAGTTTTGTTTTATTTGGGAAAATGTTAAAGAAAATCTGTCTATCGTCACAGTATGACATATACAATAAGTGTTTCTGTCACGACTGAAAGTAGCTCTTTTTGGTATTTACGATTTAATGAATATATAATATCGATCTAATATGTAAACACACAATTGTTCAATTCATTCTCTTGCACGCTGATTGCGATGTAGAAACTGGCTAAACAGAGACATATTAATACATTTCTATATAATAATTGATACCGGATGTTTGATACTTGATCCTTTTGTATTGCATATGTATTATGAATATGTATATATGACTATGTACTTATGTGCTTGTCAAATAAATATATATGTATATGTATATGTCTCTGGCATAAGCAATCACATTATCACTTGATAAAACTCAATGTTTAACCCTTTCCCTCATATAGACGCTTTCTGACGCCTTTGCAGCAGACGGCTTTTTGAAAACATAGTGACAAAAGAAGAAATTGCACAAAACGTGCAATTTCTCCTTTTGCCACAATGTTTACCACTTTTTGTCATAGGTTATCCATTCAATTATTGAGATTTTCTATGTTTTGACAAAATACGTTCAAAGTCGTCTGCTGCAGAATTGTCGTATGAGGGAAAGGGTTAAAGCTGTGAAGTTATCACTATATATTATGACTTTATAATCCACTACTCTTTTTCATTTATTTACTGAAAAGCATGTTATAAAACAGAGCACTAGATAAGGGGCATTTTTTCAAATTCTAAAATCCTTATTTGACATTCAAACCCAGTGAGACGATTCTTTTGAGTACACACAACATAGGATTTGATTGAGTAATGTTATATTGTGTGCATAATCGGCATATCAGTCATATCAAGGACGTAGATAAGATAGCTACGTCCCAGGTCATATGTCAGTCCTATAACATAAGACTCCGTTGACACGCACGGAGCTTGTGAGATGTCATATATTAAAGGACTAGTCATATGTATGACATCGAAACTTGGTATTATTTGACAATACTAACCCGATGCTATCCCAGGTCATATATATGACATACAACCTTACTGGTATCAGACAGTATTGACCTGATGCTATCCTTCGTGCAGATCTGAAAAACAAAACAACAAGTGACCTTATTTATTTCCATGCATAAATAACCACAGACACCGTTCAGCATCGTCGTAACGTTTCTAAAATGTCGATGCAGAAATAACACAACTGTATTATTCTAATTGACTGATTGGTTGCCTTTGAATCGATAAATCTTCTTGTCATAGTTAACCCCTTTGTTGATACAGACGATAGTCGACGTCCTTGCAGCAGTCGACTTTCGAAAACATTGTTGGAAAAAAGAATTAGCTACAAAAGAGTTTTTTGTTCTTTTCTCATAATGTTTTCAACTGTTATTTAAAAACAAACAAACGTATGAACTTGTTTCAGATGTTATATTTGTGCTATCATACGTTTTCAAAGCAGGCGGCCCTTGAAATGTCCTATCAGTTAAACAGTTAATCGATTAATGTCTCTAACTGGTTCGTTTGAATTTTACGGCTTTTTTACATTGGCCATTCCGAGTTTTAAATTCTTAATCTTTTCCGGCATACAACAAATCTGTAGCAGACGACTTTGAAAACACCTACGTAATAGTATGATACCAATGCCTTTAAATGAAAGTATAATCATTGAAACATTGTGGCACAAGGAGACATTTCTCATAATGAGCAATTTCTCCTTTTGTCACAATGTTTTCAAATGCCGTATTCAGCAGAAGCGTCATAATGCGTCTGCAATTTGGAACGTTTTACAAACATTTCGTCAAATTGTGCCAAAACATGTGTCAATAAATGTATAATTGTTTTCTAGAGATGAAAACATTGGAGCAAATGGAGAAATTGATCTTTATGACAAATTTCCCCTTTTACTTTGTCCTATATGTAATGTTCTAAGTTTGAAGTTTTTAGGCTCCGATTGCCTGATGTTCTTCTCGGATTCCTGTAATTCTTAGTTCCATTTTAGTATTTTTGTCTTGATTCTTATATACAAGTTGATTCACTAGTAGCCATCATTTAGATTGAATCTTCTAGTTTGTTAAGCTTAAATTTGAAACATATCACACAGCATTCGCAGCATCAGTTAGCCGAAGTGGGAAGGTAGCCAGTTGCCTGGGAAGAATGTCGTGCGGAGTACTGGTGCGAGAAAGTCAGGAAGATTTGTTTTTTGTTTGTTTGTTTGGAGTTTAACGCCGCTTTCAACAGCTTTGGTCATATCACGGCGGTCAGTGCACCTACCCATGTTTTCCTGGCTTTCCCACACCAGTACTTACACAACATTCTTTCGAAAAGCCACTGACTACTTTCTCACATAGATCAGAGGTGAGAGGCAATGGAAAACATCGCCCGAAAGAATGTCGCCACAACCGGGTATCGAACCCGTGACCTCCAGATCACGAGTCAGATACGCTACCAATTGAGCTACCCGGCCGGGTCAAGTCAGGAAGAACACGATAGGTGAACAGACGGCCGCGATATATTTGAAATACAGTTGAAAACTGCGTTAGACTATAATCGAGCAATCAAACATCAGTATAGATGAGGCAATTCGAACTATTGATAACTCTTTAGATAAAATTTAACCCTTTCCCTTAACAACAATTCTGCTGCCGACGACTTTGAAACCGTACAGACGGAAATAGGAAAAAATGATATGATTGAAAATATGAATATTGGATATAGTTAAAAACAATGTGGTAAAGGGGGAATTGCTCAGGATAAGCAATTTCCACTTTTGCCAAAATGTTTTCAAAAGTCGTCTGCTGAAGATATGTCAGAAAGCATGTGTACGTGGGAAGGGATAGTTATGTGTGCCAGTTATACACTCTGACTGCTGAAGTCATTGCCAGAGTAAACAGTGTATTATATTTATGTTGTCAATTTTATTTATCATTTTAAACGTTTTAATTTGATGACACGAATTCGTCGATTCTCCATAAGTCAATACATTTAAACTGAGTGTGTATGTTGGATGTGATATCTCTGGAACTAACTTTTAATGGCACGACATCGAAAAGCAATTAAGTAGTTGTTGCTTTAGCTTTTTTTGAGAATGTTTTTACAACTCTATTTGATAACTATACTCTCATTCAGACACATTTCTATCATGAGTTTCTATCTAGCTGTTTTCTGAGTCGTCTGCCGCAGATTTTTAGAATGTGGGAAACTGGAAAAGCCATTTCGTTTCCACGAAAAGAAGTCGGTCTCTACGAAAAATCTCTGAAACTAAGACTTCGCAAACGATGTTTACTTGTCTTTTAAACGCAGGTCTGATAGAATCATGTTAGAAGTTTTGAAAGAGTATCCCTTCTATGATATTATAAATTAATCGTATTATACATTATTTTCATTTTCGTCTGTTTTTAAAAAGCAGATGATGTAAATGAGATATGATCTGGACAATTGAAAGCAGGGAAAAAACCAAATTGAGCAATAGCTCCTTTACCCACAATGTGTTAAATGTTAGCACATTGCGAAGGCTTAACGTTGCATCTGTATTAAGGGAAAATGGCTAAACGAGAGAAAAAATGTGTGTAACAAAATATTTCATCATGGATTTCCATTCAAACAATTAGAATGTATGTTTCTCCCAGAAACCGTAGATTTATTTATTTACAAAACTGAAGCGGAAGATGCCAATAGTCCAAAACTCAGACCCAATAATTGAGAATTATTACCGTTTTATAGGTCGTGTCTCGGTCTCGGGTTCTGGAGCCGTTTGAAGTCGGCCATCTTCTGTGGAATCTTCAATAAATAGCTTATTACACTATCTATTCCATCTACCAGTGGTGATTTAGATTCTATCAGCGAAGTCTCGTGCACCGCGGGAATCCACGATTAAACTCTGGTAATTCGTCCAGTTTCCGATGAAGACCTCTGACCTCTGACATAAATATAGGAGTCCGCCGTGCCCGAGAGGTTTGATTGCATCAGGGATTCGGAACCGGGCATGGTGGAGTACCCTTGGGCAGGGTACCTTTCCTAGCCTACACGGTAGACTAGTAATGGTTTGTTTACCCAAAGATCATGCATAAGTGAACTGTCAACATAACCGAATTGAAATAATGATGAAAATGGCGTAAAATCCCAATGAACTAAACTGACGTCGATGTTTAAAAAAAGGACGAAATATCGTATTCACTTTGGTCGCCATTCGACCGTCACGCAACTAAATAGTAAACAGTGTTGCTGTAAACCTTTCCCAGTGACATGAGCGTCCGGGTTCGTTTCGATATGAGCGACTGATGAACCGCCCGCTAGGTAAATAACGGTACCGAATGTCGGCCTGCCTGGTGCCTGGCAATAAAGGACAGGTTGCCCATGTTTTGTGCTAATTTTGGCCCAGATTTTTCAAAAAAAGATCAGGTCAACATTCGCAATAGATGACATATAATTAATAATAGTAATAATGATAATAAAAATAATATAATATAATAATCATCATAATCATCATAATCATCATAATCATCATTATCAGCATAATCAGCATCTTCATCATCACCATTATCATAATGATAATAACATGGAGAGGGCGATTAATGCTAATTGAAAATATACCATAAAACGTCAAAACTACTGAAACTAACTTGGTTTTTAGGAAGAACATGTTTCCGCCTAACTGGGCTGTCCTGCCAATGTTCGAGACCTTCTTCATCCCCAGCCTTTCGCAAAGCAGCCGACTATAAACACTATCAGATCGAGTAGTCTGTTAGGAGTAAGGAGTATTAAATCGGATACCAGAGTTGCATGCATCTAAGTGAGAATTAATTTAAAAGTAATTTCAATTGTTCCGTGTCGTTAAATTTTTGCGACCAAAGTCTTTTTGTAAGTGGAGTCGATTAAATGTTCATAGTCAATATATTTGGTACACAAAGAAGGCTACTCGTGCATATATTGTGCAAAGTGGAAACGAGTATCATGATCTTAACAGCAGTTAGCTTAATAGTTTATCTGTTTGATACACTGTTTCTTAAATTAACCCTTTCCCACCTGCAGACGCAATATGACGCATTGGCAGCAGGCGATTATTTGAAAACGTGGTGACAAAAGGATAATAATGTTCATACTGATCCATTTCTCTTTTTCTTACAATGTTGTCAACTCTATTCAATGAAAATCCTTTCGCGAATAGAGATTTTTCATATTTTTGTCTGGATGTTTTCAATGGCGTCTTCTGCAGAGTTGTTGTATATTAGAAAGGGTATTTCAGTGGCGGGATGGAATAAATGGTCGAGTCTGATTTCGAACATGGGACCCGTCAGTCGATGATTCTCGCCGTTACCGAGTTATCTACTTCGACTCGAACAAGAATGTAGACACGCGTCACTAAGTACATATTTATTCTGTAATCGGTCAATCTTTCGTCTCAATCCCAGAATACTTCATTCACATTCTTTTTCATTCTGGTGTTATTTATTTCGCGGTGAACATTCAGTGTAACTCTATGTCTGAAACAAGAGTGTTATTACCCGTCTTTACTGTAAGATAAATTTTCAAAAAGAAAAAAATAGTTATATTCAATTTCTCAATGTATCTCAATGTTTGCTATTATAAGAATCATACATCTGACATTCTGTCCTTGCAAATTTGAGATGTGAATGAAATGAGGCAATGGGATAAAACATTAATCAGTCCATCTTTCGCCAGCATCCTCCTAACATTTCATTCACATTTTTTTCTCTATCCTAATGTTATTTATTTCGAGGTAAAACTTTGACTGAAGCACGTGTGGGGTTCATACATTATTTCCTTATCTTCCGATTTAAAGTCGTGATATGTTTTCGCGATAATCGCCAAATCTCGTTTCTGCGATATCTCAACGAGATCTCATTAATATTTAAAAGATTCTGGTTTTATCTCTCTCCGATCTTAGACCGATTATTTTACTTACAAAATGAATGAAGACCCGTAAGGAATTTCTAAAAGCATTCTTTTTAGATTCATGTCTTAACCGTTATCCAAGTACTTTCGTAATAATTTACTTTATTTTAAAAGATTGGAACAACCCATCCGAAGTTCTTCCTTATGCATTTTATTGACGATTTATAAGTTTTTCCTAATTTTTCATTTAACAAAATATGAGGTCCATAAAACATAGCATTACACTCGGAGGACAATGACATAAAATGTCAAATACACATAACTGAATATATTCTTACCGTCGTTTGTGCTATTGTTTACAGATGACATAAGCATTGCCTTGAATTAACATAATACTTCAGTGAAAATTGGCTGTTCATAGACATTAATTCAAGATGACATAAGTAGTGCCAAGAATAAACATGATACTTCAGTGAAAATTGGCTGTTCATAGACATTAATTCAAGATGACATAAGTAGTGCCAAGAATAAACATGATACTTCAGTGAAAATTGGCTGTTCATAGACATTAATTCAAGATGACATAAGTAGTGCCAAGAATAAACATGATACTTCAGTGAAAATTGGCTGTTCATAGACATTAATTCAAGATGACATTAGTAGTGCCAAGAATAAACATGATACTTCAGTGAAAATTGGCTGTTCATAGACATTAATTCAAGATGACATAAGTAGTGCCAAGAATAAACATGATACTTCAGTGAAAATTGGCTGTTCATAGACATTAATTCAAGATGACATAAGCATTGCCTTGAATTAACATAATACTTCAGTGAAAATTGGCTGTTCATAGACATTAATTCAAGATGACATAAGCAGTGCCAAGAATAAACATGATACTTCAGTGAAAATTGGCTGTTCATAGACATTAATTCAAGATGACATAAGCATTGCCTTGAATTAACATAATACTTCAGTGAAAATTGGCTGTTCATAGACATTAATTCAAGATGACATAAGCAGTGCCAAGAATAAACATGATACTTCAGTGAAAATTGGCTGTTCATAGACATTAATTCAAGATGACATAAGCAGTGCCAAGAATAAACATGATACTTCAGTGAAAATTGGCTGTTCATAGACATTAATTCAAGATGACATAAGCAGTGCCAAGAATAAACATGATACTTCAGTGAAAATTGGCTGTTCATAGACATTAATTCAAGATGACATAAGCAGTGCCAAGAATAAACATGATACTTCAGTGAAAATTGGCTGTTCATAGACATTAATTCAAGATGACATAAGCAGTGCCAAGAATAAACATGATACTTCAGTGAAAATTGGCTGTTCATAGACATTAATTCAAGATGACATAAGCAGTGCCAAGAATAAACATGATACTTCAGTGAAAATTGGCTGTTCATAGACATTAATTCAAGATGACATAAGCAGTGCCAAGAATAAACATGATACTTCAGTGAAAATTGGCTGTTCATAGACATTAATTCAAGATGACATAAGCAGTGCCAAGAATAAACATGATACTTCAGTGAAAATTGGCTGTTCATAGACATGTGAAAAATACTTGTGTATGAATGAATGCTCAATTTCATGCCACATTTTAAGTTTGATTTCATATTGGTCGTCATGTTGTTTATGATATTTTGTTTAATTAACTTGTTTCATAAAAGGTTGTTTCCAAATAGGCTTGTTATGTCAAATTGAAGAGAATCAAAACAAGCTAAACATGTTTTCCATTCCTATGATTGCGTTTTTTTTCGGACAACATGAAAGGTTCGATCGCCATTGAAGTCGTATCAAAGACATTTATGATAAACCATGACCTAGCTGACCGTCAGAGCTTTTCTACCGAGAAACGCAAATATCATCTTGCGCAACTGTGCAGTCTCATCAGCATTTTTGAAATTGGCCATCTAATTAATTAAACATTATCTTACTTTTTGGAGACCCGTTACGACCAAAATATAACCAAGCAAGCAAGAAGAACGTGATATGAACAGTGTAGCGTCAGATCATCTAAATCGCCCGCTCAGTCTTATCAGAATTTACACACGATGACAAAAAATTCTAACAGGTTTGAGTAAGTGATATGTGATCCGTGTAGATCTTGATCAGAATGTGCGGATGGTCTAAACTGTTTGCCAACTTGTACCGTTTCTGTATTCACTTATTCATATTACTGCTGTACCGGTGAATAGGACCAGGGTCCAATTCCATCAACATTACTTAGCGCTAAGTAATACTCTCAACTCAACTCAATTTTATTAGGCATTCGGCAAATACACATGCCATTGGCCATAAACAATAGATACACGAAAATATGACAATGATAAATATTTACATTCTATACATACATTAGACAAAATATATACATATATTATATTGCTGAAAAAGTAATACATTTTTAAAATAATTAGACTATATTTTCTAAACTTAAATCTCTCATTTCCAAAGCTTCTTTAATAAATTTTGCCGTATTGACTTGCTTGCGTCTTTCTTCTTTTTGATGCCAGTATATTGGTACATTGGGTAACAGTTGGCCAGGTTATAGAAAGGAGTCTTTTTAGTAATACTTAAATACTTAAGAGCATATTTCATCATTTTTGTTTCCCTTATATCTTGTAAAACATGAATGGTGGAATGAATTTAAGTAGATGACTAAGATGACATAAGAAGTTACCTTGCTGACTAACAATACTTGTAAAGAAACAATATCTTTTGTCATTTTTATTAGGGAAACAAAAATTGATGAAATGTACTTTTAAGTGTTTAAGTATTATTTACGCTAAGTAAGGTTGGTGGATGTGACCCAGCACATGTCCTTTACTTGTGTACATAGTTCCCACAACTACACGAATTATCTCCCTTGTCGGTCATTTTGATAGGGCAATAGGATGAGCATTAATAGAGAATATTAAAAGAAATGTGATAATTAGGAAAACACCAAGAAATTCGAGTTTGACAACATAATGTCGTTGATGCCTTCTTATTATCTGATTACATCGACTTCTAGATTTAATATAATTTTTCACGAGTATTTTTTAAATTTAATTATATTTGATATTTCTCTTTTTAAACATGTAGTAAATTTGTATATCAAAATGGCTTCCAGGGGAGATAAATATTGTAGTTGTGGGAACTATGTTTTGGTGAATTGTCATGGTATATGACTTACCTTACCGCGTAAAACCCAGATGTATCGCCAATATACGTGTAGCAGAGAGGAGACGTAGTAATATTATTTATTTGACCAAATCTAGAGCGGCGTGAAAGAAAAAAACAATAAATGCCAAATCAAAAACATGTTCACATACAAACAGAATGTAACATTTTTTTGAGACATGAAAGCGTCTGAGAAAATTCATATGTAATATAAGTTGATAACTGTTTATATTTAAACTAGTAACCCGACCCGATTACCAAACTCAACTAACTAATGCTGACATTCATTGGTTTGTGGGAGACACACAGCGGGGAAAGCCCAATAAACACAGCGGGCTATTTATAGAAATTACTCGTAGAATAGATTCAATTTCACCTATTTACTGTTACTGATTGGTCCAATTAATGTTTGTTTCGCTTCAATTATGACGTCATGTGTCAATTACTGACGTTTTGGTATTAGGTTACACGACCCGTATGTCAAAAAGCTAGGGTCACACGAGGGGGAAAAGAAACATGTCTGTGAGAAACGTTTTACGGTTTGATTTATGATTTTGGAAATTGTAACATATTTAAGCACTGGTACGCATGTTTTTCCTAAAGAAATTGCTTGATAAAGTATATGGTGTTTTTCGCCGCTTTCTATAATGCTCAGTCGGACGCGGCGGGCTGCCAATCCAGGGTTTTTCTTTTAGAATGTCTGCTCGGCCAACATTCCGATTTTCCGACGTTTGACTAAAGTCACTGTGACATGCGTCATTCGTCTTTCACCGATGGGCTATTTAACAGTCTATGAGGAAAAGCAGCCAGTTGCATGGAAAGTATGTTGTGTGTTGGTGAACCGATGTGGGAAAACCAGGAAACGCAAGAGTATATGAACAGGTCGCCGTGATATGACTAAACAATTGTTGAAAACGGCGTTAAACCCTTTACAAGGAATCAATAATTGTTTCAGTTTGTACATTGGAGTCACCCGAGTAAGTAGCAGTATTACTGGTTCATTAATGGGAGTCGATCGTAGTGCTTATCCAACAATCCTATGCGTAGGTTTTAAAGTCTTTAGTATGACCCGGTCAGGGATCTAAACCCGTGACCTCCCGCAAACGAGGCGGA
Organism: Serripes groenlandicus; assembly: GCA_031761405.1. NCBI lineage: Eukaryota > Metazoa > Mollusca > Bivalvia > Cardiida > Cardiidae > Serripes > Serripes groenlandicus. Next base: position 8,630,788 of record JASEVX010000013.1, read on the forward strand.
TATTTTACCACCATGCCACCGAGGCGGTCTGTGTTCATGGAAACACATTATGGGCCGTACTCCAAGAAATCCAACATTGGTGTTTTGGGATATCTGTATATACAGATTTGTTTGCGCATCAATGTTATATATTTCAAATCATGAAATGCGTACTGTTTAGCAGAAGTCTATCAAACCACAGGGACTCTTGCTCCTCTCAAAATAGATATGACCCTATCTATGCATATATATTAATATATATGCATAGATAGGGTCGTATCTAATTTTGGAGGAGCAAGTCCCTGTGATGAAACCTTCTGTGTCTGTGTCGAGACCAGTGCTGATGCAGACTAGACTGTGTGGCTATGCGGGCTGATCTGGCACTTCGCTTGTCTCAAATGTATATTAATTCCTTTGATTGTTTACAGTGTTAGGTAGGATGTTTTTAAAATGAAGATAAATCAACAACTGTCATCGGAAAAGTTGTGATGTTGTCCTGAAACCATGGAACTGTCTAAATAAAAAAAGGCATTAATCTCGAAGACTTTTAGAAGCGTCAATGCCACAATAGTGTACTTACATATTATTATGTGATTTAGTTACAACTGTCTTTCAATGATCCGTTCAGAAGTCCCGATAAAAAGGGGTTGGGGTTAATAGTTCTTTCACCAACACTATCTCTCTTATAACCCAACCCAAACATATGTTGTTGGTACCCATAGGAATCGTCTCATTGAGACCCACACAATAGGGTTAAACGGTCAAACAAATATCTAAACATTTCCCACATACAGACATTCTGCAGCAGACGACTCCGGAAATATCTAGACAAATATGGGAAAAACTCTATAAATGAACAGTTAATATTGAATAGTGTTGAAAAGAATGGGACAAATGAAGAAATTGCTCGTTATAAGCAATTTATCAATTTGCAACAATGTTTCCCAAAGTCTTCTGTAACAGTGGCGTCAGAAGCGGCCGATTGTTGGAAAGGGCTTAGAACATGGAAAATGCCACTTTTCTAGAGATCTATCCATTCACTAGACGGACACGGCACTTGTTTCGTGCGCTTAATTTGTGTAAATATTTGCTTAGCAGTAATCTAAGTGGACTCCAGCAAGGAACGTTTGTTTGGCACTTCGCTGTCGTGATTTAAGAGATCACGTGACCTCTGCCGAACCCCGGAAAGAAGCGCGTGGGTGTCGTGCAACATGGCATCCTATGTTATTGTTGTTGTTACTGTTTTTGTCTCACCAAGATTGACAGGGTGTTACAGATAACCCGTTGACTAAATCAGATACCGGCTATCTGCAGCACAACCTGATAATATGCTAATACTAATTATGTCATTAGTTTCATGTATATATGAATATTAGTATGTATGTGATCATATAATATCTTTGTCCAATGGTTTTGAACGTAGTTCGTATGGACAATGGCAGACACACTATGGCATGATTTGATTTTGTTTAACTATTTGGCGAGCACATCTAGTGCTGCCCAAATCCCATAGAATGCACCGCGCAAGACGGCAGTGATATAACTCGACAAATTCAACCTGATTTGGATCGTTGCTATTTAATTATAACATGAAAATATTTTTTGACACAAATTTTAAAATATGTCTAACAGTTAACTTATTGTTTGGTATTTCATAAAAACAAATCATAACTTTGAGGAAAAAATATAAAGCATAATTATATACCTTTTCCCCCCACAAATGTGAGGAGCATGTTTAATATTCCAAAGTAACTTAATAACGTACCTTAAGAAAGATAAAGTATTCTATGTTTATGGCCCAGACTAACCATTTCGATGGTAATTCTGCCTCTTATGCTATTTCAATGCATTGTCAAGAAAGTAGATTTAACGTTAGAAATGCGCTACTAAGGCTATTGAAGCGCTGAAGATGTAGCCCAACCTTTCAGGTCGATTAATAATGTCTGAGATAGAATATTTACTAATTACTATAAGTTGGGATTTTTCTTGCACAAATGGCTCAACAACAGTTCAGACATTAAGCAATCGGACATAAAGAGTGTGCAACTGTATTAATTTGTTTTCACAATCGATGCAAAATAAAAAAAGTTTGTTGCATATCATTGTTGTATAAATAAAATTCGATAATGGTTGACTTACCAAAAGCATTATCTTATAATACAAATACTTATACTGATAGTTCATTCATTCTCTTTATTTCCTCCGTTCGGAGATTAATTGAATACATTCATTATATCAACTGTTAACAACAAGTAAATAATAATAATAATAATAATAATAATAATAATAATAATAATAATAATAATAATAACAACAATAATAGTAAAGTAATAATAATGATAATGATATTGATAATGATAATAATGATAACATAGCTACTTCATTTAAAGAGATTACACATTTGGGCAAACCTAATCTTTCATGTGGGCATCTTCAGCATAGGTCAATGATAATTTGTAATGATTTTATTAAAAAAATATATATACACGTGCGTTTTATAACTCGAAATAATGGTTTTATTCTACCCCTGAAAGAAAGGTTATATTCCAAACCTTTGACCCATATTTTATAGAAAAGGAGAAGGAAAATAACTCTTAAACCTCACAAATTATCCCAACACGCGTATTAATACATCAACAGTGTCGCATCAAATTACAAAAAACGCTTGTAGATCGCTGGTACCTTGCTGTGAGTCTGCGACCTGTAATATGGCATGTAATCCGAGCTGGAAACAACATTCTTGGGTATGGTCTAAAACACTTGTTATCAACTCGTCACGTTATTCTTTGGATGATGTCGGAATTTAATAATGACCTCAGAATGTTATAATATTTTCATTTTAGCCACTGCATGCGAAGAGGGGTTTTCATTTTTTGACATCGAATAAACAGGCATGAGACTGGAACCAGTAGGGCTATGCTTCTTCCTGACGATGGAAAGATCTTGTTAGACTTGCGTATGGAAATTACTTTACCTTTATCTTTCATATCATGTGATAGGAGATTGTTTTCTCCTGATACGGATAACATGTATTAGATAACAGATACATGCCGATCACAATCAACACTAATCGCCCGAATCCCATCAATTCTGCTATGAACACTCGTATAGGCAATCTGATTTAGTTCAAACATTATTTTATTATTTTATTAATAAACGAATCTTATTCTTTCCGATTATTGACACAAGTTATAGTCCTATTTGATTGTGTTTTCCACCATTGAGCTAAAACAATATTTTCGGAAAGGTAGCAAGAGTTGCCTGTGAAGAATGTTGTGTTGAAAACTCGTGCATGTAGTCATGTGAACTGGCCGTAGTGTTATAATTTGAAGAAAAAAACCTGTTGAAATGTTAATAAACCCCAGCCAATGGATGAATGTGCAGAGCTCTAGATAAGGAGCATTTTGCATGTTCTAAAATCCTTATTTTTTTACTAACTCTATGTTGTTGGTACTCAAAAGAATTGTCTCAATGAGTCGATTCTTTTGAGTACCTACAACATAGGGTTTGGTTGGATAATAAGAGAGATATTTCGAGGAAAAGAGCTGTTAACCCCTCCGTATCAGGACATCTGAATGTGTGCGTGTGTTCCCCCTCCCTCGCTCTCTACGAGTTTCTTCGCTTAGGTTATACCGAAAATATTTAATTAGTAGAACAAACGATCGCAGACAACAACGTATCGGTGACTGATGTTTCACAGAAAGCTTCATTTCTTGTTCTGCTTAGCTTCTTTCAAGCCCCAAACGTGTAGTAGAACGCTCTCGTGGGAGCGGTCATTATACGGATTAAGGATTCATCAGGGAGCAATCATTTTAGTCCAGATAGAAAATACGTTCTCTTAGATCTTCAAGATCTGGCCCCGAAACTATCAAACTCTCTGTGCTCAACATTGAAACGTGCTTTAAATAACGTTTCTCATTGGTCAATGTATGGAATGATTTTGCTTCTTAAAAATCAGATACATGAGTATAAAGCCTGAGATCAAAGTATGGTTATATAGTTTTGGAGCCTGGTCGTACCAGAATCCGTCGTGGCCGAATTACTAGCGTCAGGGATTTGATACCCAGCGGCTCGGGTTCGATATGCGCTAACGGCGGTCATTGTGGGATGACCTTTGGCAACGTAAGTTGTACAGCCTTAGTACTGGTTTGTTTTAAACACGGATCATGAATTAGTGTTTTACTCGCAGTGATATAACTGAATTAATATTGAAAACGGTGTAAAATTCCAATAAAGCAATAACTCAAACAAATAAAGATAGGCCTAGATGAGGGGGGTCTTTATATTTAGGAAAATTAGAGAACAAAATTATACAAATTAAGTATAAATATTAAATCGAGTTGAAAAGGGGAAATCAATCATCATGAGCAATTTCTCCTTTTGTCACAATGTTTTCAAACGTCGTCTGCTGCAGATGTGTCAGAAAGCATTTATATGTGGGATTTAAGGGTTAAGATACGTTGCACTAGTGCCTTCCCTCATTGACTCCCAGATTTGCCAGGATAACAGTAACTACGGATGCGCTGGCTTCAAAGATATGAACAAAACACATTGTTATTGAAAAGAATGATGCGCACGCAATTTTGCCTTTTGCCACGAGGCTTTCAAATGTAGTCTGCTGCTGAGGCATGAAAAGGCGTCTGTATGAGGGAAGGGACTGAAGTCTTGTTTAGGACGATAAGGATTCACAGTGAGCAGTAGAATAAAGGTTACCCAGGTTCCTAAGGGAGGTATCGTTGTGTTCCAGAGACATTATATTAACATAGCACGTTTGCTTCTACAAACACCTGTTTCACGGCCATCAAAGTTGTTACATGCATTGTTGCCATGTGAACAGAGTGAACAAAAAAGAAACATCTCGGATACATTGTCATTAATGTTATACCGCATGCAGACGTATTTTTTACCCATCTGCAGCAGACGGCTTTTGAAAACGTTGAGACAAAAAGCGGAATTGCTCATAATGAGCAATTTCCCATTTAGTCACAATGTTTTCAAATCTATCTAAATATTCAACTCTAAATTATGGATTTGTACCTTTTTGTCCAGATTTGTTTAAAGTCGTCTGCTGCAGATTTGTTGTTTGTGGGAAAGGGTTAATGTTATACCGCATGCAGACGTATTTTTACGTATCTGCAGCAAATGACTTTTGAAAACATAATAAATGGGTCTTAGTAGCAAATTGGTTCAATTGCCTCAATGTTTTTTAATCTATTCATCATTAATTTAACTTCTTTATAGATTTTCTTCTAGTTTAACCTTGAAATTGCGTCTGTTGCAAATTTACTGTTTATGGGGAAGGGTTTATTTTTCTTTAGTTATCAGATGATTTCTGTGTCATGCAATGCCTGACATTTTTGAATATAGAATTATGTCTGTTTATCATTTACAGTATGGCAGACAATGGTCTATGATTATAGTACGTGTGTCTCTTATTCCAAGGGTCCCATGTTCGCATCCATCAAGATATTGGACGAAACCCCGAACCTTTGGGTGAGATTGTATTCGTGTGTCTCCTGCGAGTGGGAAAGGGTCAATACACGTTATGTATCCCCTTCTCACAAGCCCCCTGCATATTGCATCGGTGGTGCAGTGGTAGGGCGTCTGCTTCGGGTGCGGGAGGTTGTCGTTTGATCCCTGACCGGGTCATACAAAAGACTAGTAGTAATGGCTAAGCCCTGCATGACGCTCAGGGTTATTAGTTTAGCATTACTATTAAATGTACACATAATTACTAGTAACTTACACAGGAAACGCCGTGGTATAACGGAACAATAGTTGAAAGTGGAGTAAAACATCAAAACAATGCATGTAAAACTTGTTATATGGAATCATAGCGATGGTTGGTTATTGGTTAGTTCGTGAGTAGGATACATATATGTTATGAATTAAACTACAACTTCAATTCTTAAGATATTTTAATTCAATTAAGGTCAATGTCTTAATTTGCCTGTATTGTCTTCCATGTTGTTGCAACTTAATGCTCATTTGTAGTGTAATACATATAGTAGAGTTTGAAAAATGACAAAAAAACTGTTATTAATATGGTAAAACTCAGATAAGTTTATTTTTTTAATTTAAAAAAAAGCAGGTTATTCGGATTTCTATCCGTCTACGGTATCGTCGTTAACTTGATAAAATGAATATTCTTGAATCCTAGATGTGGTAAATATAACTTTGTATGATATCCTTATTCTGCAGCAGACGACTTTGAACATATTTTGTCAAAAGTTGGAAAATCTCCATAATTGAATGGATAACCTATGACAAAAAGTGGAAAACATTGTGGCAAAAGGAGAAATTGCACGTTTTGTGCAATTTCTTCTTTTGTCACTATGTTTTCAAAAAGCCGTCTGCTGCAGAGGTGTCAAAAAGCGTCTATATTCGAATTGGTCTGAAAATGGGCACGATTTGTTGCAATATATTGAAATTCATCCTAAAGCAAAAAAGCGTGTTTGAAATCTCGCTATTGAAATAGAACATCGTTAAAACCTTCGAGTGAAATGTGTAGATGATGAAATGACAACAATTCGTTCGCAATCTGAGCTATCTAGAACCTTGGTGATATAAATAAATGTCAAGTTACTAAAGGGTTTGTGTTTTCTACAGGTAACGAGCTGGTCTAGTGCGACTCAATTTTCATTTTGAAACAAAAAATTTTATTCGTATTCGAAAAGTTGAATAAAATATCGTTAAGACCTATACAATACAAAATGTAAATAGCTAGTGGTCAAAATCTTAAACTGAACTGAGAGTTACACTCTAAAACGCTATCAATATCAACTAAAAGGAACGGCCGCATTCAGATTATTTTGATTAATTGGAGTTTATGACTGTTTTCAACAGAGTTTCAGTTATACCACAGTGGCCTGATAACCGAACCAAGTGATTCCTTGCTTTCTAGCGCAGGTTTCCCCCATGCAACCATACCACGCCAACTTTGATGATAGGTCAATGACCCCTTGATAGAACTTCGTGCAAATTTAAATATTTGAAATCCGACGCCATGCACGCGACAGTGTCACACTATTCACTGTAAAATCAGGTAATTTCGCAGACGTGTCATTTTCATGACGATGGTAATCACATGCATTCACCGTATAATGGTTTCAAAACAGAGGAGAGCCGGAAATAATTGTCACCGGCATGTCACGTAGGTGAATGCGCACTAAAACTGTTTCGTTAATTTGTATTGTGTTTAAGACCGTTTTTAACAATTTTTTGTTATATCACGGCGTTTTCTGGGTAAGTAGCCAGTTCTTCCTGGTCCATTATCCTGGATCAGTCGCAATGATAACCCAACAACCGTGCGCGCCAAGGAGGGAAAACAAAAACTACCTTTCTTTAAGTATTTCGTACGACGAGACAGGGGATCGACCCGAGAACTCCCGCAACCGAGGCGGACGCTCTACCTTATAGGGTTGATAGCGACGTGAAAACCCGTTAACCCTTTCCGTCATACACACGCTTTCTGACGCATCTGCAACAGACGGCTTTTTGAAAACATAGTGACAAAAGCAGAAATTGCTCAAAACGAGCAATTTCTCCTTTTGCCACAATGTTTTCCACTTTAAGTCATAGGTTATCCATTCAATTATAAAGATTTTCTATTTTTTGACGGAATATGTTCAAAGTCGTCTGCTGCAGAATTGTTGTATGAGGGAAAGGGTAAAAGACAGCTAACACTCACATGTATTTGGATAGGCAAAACGTTTATTGCATTGTAGCGATAGCTAACAATCACCGTCACAGGGATAAGCAAAAGTTAATTCTGTGTATTTTTAAAAGTGCTGTTTATAGCCTTTGTGGTAATTTGAGGAAAGAAATGGCATTGTTTATGAATAAACAGCATGCTTGTTACGTAATATCTATACTGTCAAATAGCTCGGCATTCACTTTCCGTCACTTTATCCACGGCCACTAACAAGAGACATTAAGAACGCCAATGTTTAGAAACGCCCAGCTTCAAACGAATTATTTATACAAATTAACCCTTCTCTTTACCTTCTCCCACATACAGACGTATTTTGACGCCCCTGCAGCAGACGACTTTTTAGAACATTATGAGCAATTTCTCCTTTTACCACAATGATTTCGACTTTTTCCAATACAGTGTTATTTCATTTGAAGAGAGTTACCATATTTTTTTAATAAATATTCTGTCTGTTGTTAATAAATACAGACAACATATTTTTTACAAACAAAATACTTTTGAAAAGATTATACATAATAAAGAGAACCAAATAAGCATGAACAAATTTTCCCTTTCTCACAATGTGTTCCACGCTCATCAAAAACAAGCATGCCATAATTTCTTAGTGTGAATTTTGACTCGAACAGTCTAAGAATCTCTGTGACGAGAAACAGGGTTTAACTCTTGTTGGTTCTAATTTTAACATTAATGTTTATTTCATGACATCGGGGTCGTATCAAAATGCGTAATTTTAGAAACAAACTGTGGCGAATTCATCGTTTGATGGACGACGACAACCACTATTTTCCTCAATGAAACTAAGAAGATATTTGATAGATTTGACGTAATTCTTAATAAATGCCACAATTTCAGTTCTCGCGTGAATTGAGAGAACGAGGCTTTATCATCAGATCAAAAATTCCTTAAATTTCTGTGACGGAAGGATTTGATGCTGCGGTCCCGTCCGCTTCTTTGACGGGTTAATTCGGCAAACAGATCCGACATGAACAGGTGCTTGATTTTTGTGGCATTTTTGCAAGCTTCTCCTTGTACTCCGACTACTTATTCGTGTTTTGTTGTTAATTGTGCGTAAAAACCGGTATACAAACGTATTTCTCAGCCATTTTTTCTGTGTTTACTCGCCTTTTGACTACTTCAGCGTCGTAAAGTTTCAGAAACGTATTCTAACTTTAGAATTATGCCTGATTAGTAAGAAAAAGTCTGTTAGTAATTTGGACTTCCCCCAAAACGATACATTAACAAAAATTTTGAGTAATGCAATTAATATCCTTTTGCACACAATGTTTTATGTCTCCCATTACATGTAAAACAAGAGCTGAACTCCAGATACTAGATAGTATAGTCAACTTTATAAAACTGTTCAAAAGTTGTCTTGAAATATTAGAATCATAATTCTGAGATAAAATTACAGTAATAATTTCACTTTCCAGTACAATAAAACATCTAAATATTGATCGTTTATGCTTCAATTTTACTTACTTTGATGTCACTATTAGCATTATATGCAGAAGTTTCAACATTTCATTTTTATTAATCTCCATCTGGAGTTCAGCTCATTTAGATCTTTCCAACAAGTTTTATTTGTCTAAGTACATGTACCTGATAATAATTTAACATAAATTCAGTCTTTTGAAATTTGACTTACTTACTTTAACCCTTTCCCACATGCATCATTTCGGCAGCAAACGTCTTTGTAAAGCATCAGTACATACATGTGGAAAACCCCTATAATTGAAGTATTATAATTTATTCTAGTAAATAACATTGTGGCAACAGGAGGAATTACTCGTTTTTGAGCAATATCTGTATTTGTAAAAAGAATAAAAGCATTGCTCGTCTGCTAGCGAGGCGTCAGAACGCGTATGTGAGCGCCAAATAAAAACACGAATTCAGCGTACAGATGGAAATGGTATGTACACTTGCAGAAGAAGATGTTTGAAAATATCGGGAACCTCGTCTTTAATTTGATTATTGTCAATAATATACTTATTAATACTTATTTTAAAGTTATACATTTCCATGGGGAAAAAGCTAGTCTAAATCAATCCGCTATCGATCAGTTTACATTAAGAATGCTCAAATTGGGAAAACAATATGGAAAAGCAGCAATAGCTCATGCTAGGCAATTTCTCTTATTATGACAGTTACATTCATATTAACCTTTTATTCAAAATAAGCAGTAGTAGTTCATGATTTTCATTTGTCCTGATAACAAATTAGCAATTTAGAAGAGACTAAAACTAAAGACATATCACGTGATCAAACAACATAGTGTTTATATAGGGTGTTTTGTTCTTTTTCCAGCTTGAAATCATTAAAAGTTCAATTAATGTAAAACTTGTTGGGGTATTAAAAACACGGACAGTGGAAAGGGTCTGGGTAACTTTGGTCGAGATTTGCATAATACAGATATTGTTAATTGGATTGTTGAGACTGTGACGAAGCACATGTTCGTCTAAGGCCCCACTGTTCGAACAGGCAACAAAACCACTGTTACATGTAGGCGGACAGTGTTGGTCCTGTTATGTATACATGTATATGGTTTATTCTCGATTGTCCCACATTTTGATTTTTGGGCTAAACATCGATGTAGGACTATCGGGAAAAGATACAGGTAAGGTGTCGGCTAATCCCTGCCCGGGGCGAAGATATCACTACAGTTCGGTTCATTTAAAATTCCACTATATTGGTAACCATTTTTTATAAAACAGTATGTTACGAATTTATCAGAAAAAAGCTCTTGTTTGGTCCTCTTTTTGATATAACATAGGAATAAGGAAAATATCAAATTATTTAGAAAAACATATTTTTATTCAAATTAGGTAATTGAACTATTGTTTATAATACATACATTCAAATAACAAATAACAAATTAAACACATCATATAATCACATCGTCTGATCTGGGTTTTCACTGTTTTCAATTGTGTTGAATATTTACTCAGTTTATAAATGGTTACATATGTAGACAATATGTTGCTCTGTCCGCATACTCAATTGCGCTAATGGACCCATCACGCAGGCGTTCCATTAGGGATGCTAGTCGCGTGTCATTGTTTTTATATTTCCTTCTCTTGGTTGGTCTTTTACCTCCTGTAGCATACTGAACTACCTTGATACATGAAAATGATTCAACTTCCTGGAAAGTTCTAAGGATGGAAAATATGTTCGGATGTGAATGCTGAACAGCGCTTTCTTCAACATGCTATGCCAGCCTTCTACATTGTTTGTCGTCCTTGGACCATGGGTATTGAAGTGATTCCAAATATGTTTGTCGCTCTCAATCCAGTTCTCAGTTACATAGTCTGTGAATGTTTCAACTGCTGCAAGAAGCTCTAAAGTAGCAATGTCAGTGAGTGCTTCGAACCACACGTCTTCAACTGAATTGACTGGTACAAGTGGTAAAACTGCTGCTCGTCTGACCAGGCGGTGAATGTCTTCGTTTGTCCTGTAATCGTTGGCCAAGCCCGAACCTTCCTCCAGATACACTGTGTGTAGTGGAAGAAGCATGCCTTCACGTCCGTCGTCTGGAAGACTCGTAGAGCAGCTTTTCTTGGAGCGAGTTCGTGGTCCATGAACAGGATGTCGGGTTTCAACTCGAGTCCAAAACGGTTACATTCTCTATCCAGTGCATTAAACGGTCTCAGATAAGTTTCTTCATACTTTCCTGGTAGGAAAGCAAACATCAGAGGATACATCTGTCCGTCTATAAAACAATGCCATGTGTATAACTGGAAGAACAGTCCCGGGCATGTGTAGAAGGTACCGTCAGCGTAGATTGTTCTGGCGTTGCATAGGTGCTCCAGGTTTGTCTGTGTAGCGAACACGAGCATTCGGTTTTCTTCACCTTCGTCTATAAGCAGAAACTGCTCACCCGCTGACGTCTCTGTCCACTCCCCTTCCAGGCGTATGTCTTGTCTTCTTTTCAACAAGTCCAGTACACCCTCTCTTCCCGTCGGCTCTTAATAACAAATTTGTGGCCATCAATAACCAGACATTCCGCCGCGCTGGTTCTTCACAAAATCTAGTCTTACTTGGGCATTAGCCATGTTTTCAGTATGATGTAAAATCAATAATGATACTTTTCCCCAAAATTTTCAATTCAAGAAATGCATCAACAGTTTGTTCATTTATAATTAAGAGCATATAATTATATAATTTTCTTTAATTTAATTGAATGTTTGTGCAAACAGTTTAGAAAGAAATGAAACAAAGGTGAAATTATTAAAGATCAAATATGAATTATAAGTGTGTGTTTTTGCAAACAAATGAAATTAATAAAGATCAAATAGTAAAATAAACTTAATTGAATGTTTGTGCAAACAGTAAAGAAACCGCAAATTTACTATGTTTGTAGTGGAATAGGCATAATAACAGGACTGTATTCTCACCTTTCCCTTACCTCTCTTTACCGCTCGTTATCCCACCGCACTAAGGGTAAATAGTAAAATCAAAATAAATTATTTATCTAAGTATAATCTGTGTACACGTTACATCATATAAAACAAGATACAAAGCCATTCTAAAAACAACAACGGTATTAAGAGAGACTAAGAAACCATCACTTATATCTTCATAGGTATATTAAAATCTTAAAATGATAAAGAGCGATGCTTCTCCCTTCGGGGAATAAAACTTAAAGGAAACTAATTTATCTAAGCTAACGAAATAAAGATGGTTATATATATATAGCGCATATTACATTCGTCATATTATATTACTTCAAATAAATACTTGCGCTATTTATAACATATAACAAAATAAGATAAACAAAAACAAAAAGCATGACAAACTAATTGTAAAATAGGAATATATACGCCGTCTTACCTCACTGTTTGTTATGCTGAATATTATGTGCCTCATGTCTTACTTTATTTTTGTAAAAACTGGGAGAAAGAAATTAAAATACAACTTGCTTGCGGCTCAATTATATCTAGTGGGAAAAGACAACACAACCGTGTAGGTACCTAACTGTGTTTCATTTTACGAAAACACATTGTCAGTCCGTGAAAAAATGAGTTGAAAACTATATGAGCAATTTCTAACTTTATCAAACCGTTTTCAAAAAAAAGTCGTCCGCTGCAGAGGCGTCGGAAAGCATATGTATGTAGGAAAGGGTTAACATATATTATTTTTAAAAACACTATGCGCTTATTTTTAAGCGAATTTTATTTTTGATTAACAAAATACTTATAACATTGTATCAAAACATCTCTTGTAGTGGAAGTGCACTTTTACTCTTTCAGCGCCAAAGGCAATATTGAGGTTTTTGCAAACAATACTTATGCAGGCGAGTCAGCTCGTAACGAGCTTTCTCGCTGAAACCAGCATTGTTTGCCTTTTAGTTATCAGAATAGTCCAAACTTTTATTAAATGAGAAATGGAGACGCCCGATTTTGATCATGGAATAGTCTACTTTAAACAATTCGGCGCTGAAAGATTGAAGCCAAACCGGCATGTAGACGACTTTTGAAAACGTTTCGGCAAAAGGAGAAATTGTCAAAAATAAGCTAATTAGTATTTTGTCACAATGTTTCCAACTCTGTTTAATAATGACACTTTCATTTAACCTTTCCCTCATACGAACATTCTGCAGCAGACGACTTTGAACATTTTTTGTCGTTTTGAGCAATTTCTTCTTTTGTCAATATGTTTTCCAAAAGCCGTCTGCTGCAGAGGCGTCAGAAAGCGTCTATATGAGAGAAAGAGATTTTCCGTATTTATGATGATATTGAAAAGGCTTTATGCTACTTTCATATTTCGATTTTGTATCTATACCAAAATGTACACGTTACGGACGTATATACAATGTTTAGATGTAAATATAGATTATAATTTACTCTCCTCTCTCTTTTGATAAACCGTTATTTATTTAATTAAGCTTATTACGGGATGATTTATAATTACGAAGACACAGGTGACCAATTAGACGACCAATTTGTTTGTTTTGACCACCAATTAACAACCAATCACGGCCTACTCAAGCCATTGTCTATTCCCGTTATCCCTTTGATCGTCTGCTCCCCGCTAATCCGATTTTCACACTAATCTGATCTTCTCTATTGATCTTGCAGGATAAACCGCTTTGTCTTTATGTACCAACCGATTCTCTACTCTCTCTTCCTTTCTTCTGTATTAACCCTTAAGTCGTTGCAAATAGGTAAATGGTAAGAAGTATTTTGCTGATGAACCGTTCGTATCAAGTCCTAATTTCATATTCAATTTCTGTTGTTTTATGGTTTGTTGTTTATGATTCATATGATACGATATCTGTTATACGATTTAAAATCTGGGAAAACAGAATTCACTGTTTGGTAAAAAGTTGAAAAGATTATGGGAAACGGAGCATTTTCTTTGCTGGAGATGTGTCAAATAGTGTCTTTACCAATTAAAGGGTTATAAAGGCTTTATGTTTACATGTATGGATTCATACGCATGGATTCTAAATCATTCACATGAATTCTTTTATAGGAATTCTATACATCATACACATGAATTCTGAATTAAAAATAAATGCTTAATCAAACATGAATTCTGAATCAAACATGAATTCTGAATCAAACATGAATTCTGAATCAAACATTGAATTCTGAATCAAACATGAATTCTGAATCAAACATGAATTCTAAATCCAAAACATGTATGCTTTAAAATCAACCAAATGAGTTCTCAATCCAACCAGGGACGTAGATCTACGTCCCTGATCCACACCATGATTTCTAAATCAAACCCATACATATTATATCATACCCTGTGTCGGCCCGAATAAGACTCCGTGGGCTGCTCTGGGTCGAAACATTACGCAGATTCCATAATGCTGGTTTCCTCGTGGAACAGCTCATATATTGTTGTTGTTTTCATTCAAAAAGGCACAAAGGTCCTACGGTGAAAAAGCAGTTTCAGAAATTATCGTTTCATACCTGCTTTATACTTTGAACAATCCATTACATTTTGTTACAAATTCTTCACAACACACTCTTTCGTTTTACTCCTTCTATACTACAGACCACGAATTTTTATTTGCACGTGTTACATGTTCTATCTACATTCAAGTGCATATCAGTATTTGGAACAGACAGACGAAATGTAGAAACTTATGTGTAAACATATGATTGACTTCTTCGCAATCATACATCCGCACGAAAATGTATCGACGGATATAAAATAGCAATTTCAGTTTAATTAAATAATATCAAGTATTGCATTAGGTATTACTGACCCAAAATGTCTCCTTAATTGACCCTACAAGAAGTAAGAAAACAGATCGACTCTTTCCCCCATACAACACTTAAGCAGCAGACGGCTTCTTAAACATTATGACAAAAACAAAAAATAGGAAAATCTATCTTATCCCAAACTAATTGATGAGTTGCAAATATTTTGGCAAAAGTAGAAATTGCTTTTTTTGAGCAATTTATCTTTTACCACATACACTGTTTTTGAAGGAACGTTCACCCGATATGTTGTTTCTTATCTACTGAAAATGTAGATCTTCAAAGAAATAGTTATGCCATCTGCATACGAGCAAAAACCGTTTTAAAGAATAAATAGGATTGTTGATTAACTCGAAAATAACTTTTATTAGTGAACGCTCTGGTTTCCTCAATGTTTTCAAAAGTCGTTGGTCTCAGAGATTGATATATTCGCTTGTATTAGGGATTTTTTTAACCATTTTATGCTACACTAGCTCGCTCTGATTTATGCTAGAACTAATTGAAGCATAGTAGGGAGAAGCACACTTTTGTAAATTACTTATTTCTAATTTTATCGCAATGATTTCAATTATCGTTTGCTGCAAAGACATCAAAAGTCTGTTTGTATCAGATGTAGGATTAATTAACTAATTTGTTGAAATCTTTGATCTCACCGTCGATGCAATCTGATTGGCTGATTGATTGATAAGGCGGTCACATGAGGTAGCAAAGACATCCACAAATGTATGCTCAGTAATTTGATTGGTTAATTTCTCCGATCACGTGATTCTCGGGTCACCGTCGAAGCCAAGTGTTGAACTCGGGGTTATGAAAATGTAAATGAATTGTGGAATTCTTATCATTTCAGATAAATACAACAGATACGCCTAACCGATATTCAAGTATCCCACTGGAAAATACATAATTAGAGAAAGTAAATCTCAGTGGAATTATAGAGTGAAAATACCAGGACATATTTATCGCAGTGCTTTGAATTTTCAAATAGGTTGTTACTAAGTGTTTTGTTAGTGACTCGATAGTTCTAGTAAAAGTGATAGACCATACCGACTCTTACTTGCCGATGATTATGCAGTATAAACTCTCTGACCACGAGGCTAGTAGTAACACACAGTGTCTTCAGAAATCACCGGAAGGAGACATGTACACGAAGAGCGAGACAGTACAGGAACTTCAATCCACATCACCTAGCATGTTCCAGTCGCCCGTGGTAACAATGACGTCTTCACCCACATCATCGCCCACCTACCAAGATTCCCAGGCCACCGCTCATCTCGGAGGGTATGCCAGCTCAATGTACATGCCAGGGTCAAGGTCAGTGCTTCCGTCCATGCAGTACCTTAGTAACACTAACCAAGTGAGTTCAGCTTCCTTTTGGGGAATGCAACCGGAACTTGGATACAGTCATGCGCATTCGGCAAGTAATAGCGCATCGCTCACCAAAGCGTTTTCATTTGACCCATCTCAGAGTTCTACCTCGCCGACCAGCCGTAATGACGGAATGAACTACGGAAGTCCATCCGGACTGGCCCGACCGAACCCGTATCCATCGTACATGGGCGCGGATCTGTCACCGTGGAGTATGGCGATACAGCAGGGCCTTCATCGTATTGGAGCAGGTAATTAAAACACGTTATTTCGTTGATTTGTTGTATAGATGTTGATTTGTTATTGGAGCTGTACGCCGTTCTCAACATTATTTCGGTTTTATCACGTCGAAAGAGCAATCAAACCCATTCTTGACTAGGAAATGTGCCTGTGATACTTTCAACGAAACGTTAATTACCTTTTCATGATAGTCAATACTTATTATTCCATTGTAAGATATTTGCCATATATCTGTTCAAAGGAGTCTGTTTGTTGCTAATTTATCGTATGTGGGAAATGGTTAATCCTATCGAAACAAGTATTCCCCAACCACGCACAATATATGTTATCAGACTTTCCTGAAAAAGTAGATATTATTTCTTTTGCATTTTCTATTTACCACGACAGTTTCTGCTAAAAAATGATGTTTTCATCCAGACTCACTTTAATCTAATTGATTATAATGTGATCCTTTAAATAAATCGTAGGCGTTTAACCCTTTCTCTCATACGACAATTCTGTAGCAGACGACTTTGAACATATTTTGGTTAAAAAATAGAAAATGTCTTGATTAGTACAAATCTCTATAATTGAATAGATAACCTATGACTTAAAGTGGAAAACATTGTGTCAAAAGGTGAAATTGCTCATTTTAAGCAATTTCTTCTTTTATCACTATATTTTCAAAAAGCCGTCTGCTGCAGAGTCGTCAGAAAGCGTTTATATGAGGGAAAGGGTTAAAATACCTGTATCAAAGTGACACTATGTTGTTAGCTTCTTTACGACGCAAAATCACTTATATCCAAAGGTCAACATGCAACATTTAAACGGATAGTGAAGACAGTGCAGACTTTGATTACGCTATGCGTATGCATAGACTTATCTTCGCCTTCATTGTACTCAGATGTGTAAACCCTTTCCCACATACAACAGATCTTCACCAGACGTATGCGTACACGCTTTGTAATATATATATTAATTAATGAAAGATCAATGCATACAATTGAACACATTGTGGTAAAGGAGAAATTTCTCTTTTTGTTACAATGTTTTCACTAAAAGTTTACATGTGGGAATGGGTTATCATGACAATCATTACTATTTGGTCACGTCTGTCATAAAGTTAGAATATGCATTAAAATCTTTACAGCAATGTATCCATGTGACAATTAAACAAACATTAATGCATTATTTTTACATAGTTTTGTTCAGATGTTTTCAAAGTTGTCTGCTGCAGATTTGTTGTTTGTGGGAAAGGGTTTATACTCCCAAATCGATAGACTCATGTGTGTTTCTTAATTTGAGAAATGATGAAGGGATATAACTACATGTATAGTTTACCATTGTTCGGTTGCAAATGCATTCTGACGCCTCTGCAGCAGACGACTTTGGAAAACATAGCGTCATATTGAGAAATCGCTTATTATGAGCAATTCCCTCATTTCCCGCAATGTTTTAAACTCTATTTCACAATAATTCTTTCATTTATAGAGATTTTCCATAATCTTGCGTAGATGTTTTCAAAAGCGTCTGTTGGCTTGCATATATGCCGTATGTGGAAAAAGGTTTAAAACATGGAAGATGAGTGGGAAGGCACGAGAGAGACTGATCACATTCGTTTAGTACTTGCATTGTAATAACACTTGAATCTTACATCATATGACAATCTGCAGACGTATTTGAAGTAGAGGTGTACTAAAACAGTCACATCGAGGGTATTCTTTTGAGAAGCATCAACATAGTTTTGGTAATGAGATATACTTTTAAGTTCATGGAAACATGTAAGATTCGGCTTTGTGAACAGTACATACCCAAATCAGATCAGCCTGTACATCCGAATAGTCTAATCAAGATCTCAACTGCTGCCAAATTACTTTCAGTTTTGTTGGAAGAATGTATCAACTTGTGTAGACTCTGATAAGACTGAACGGGTGAACACGTTGATATGAATCTACACTTTTCAGAAATGCGAACTTGTACCTTCAAGCATGCTCTGCCTGATACTTATGTCTAGGTCCCTGATAAGAAAAATAAAAAACAATAACAATAAATACAATATAATATTTGTTTATTTCTCTTTCTTTCCAATGATATAGATGGACAGGAATATTTTGCTGACATCGAAGGACGTGAGTGCGTGAACTGCGGGGCCATCTCAACTCCGTTGTGGCGACGTGACGGGACTGGCCACTACCTGTGTAACGCTTGCGGACTCTACCATAAAATGAACGGAGGTCTGAACCGACCATTACTCAAACCACAGAAACGACTGGTAAGTTTGGAATCCATTTATTTCTCACTCGAGTATGAACGACCTTCGAAAACAAAGGAAGATTTGGATCAGTCAGCATTTTCGTCGAAGTTTGATCATGGTCTCACACTTTACTTTGCACACTTTAGTATGACTCTACAATCGAGTTTTATAAACATATTGGGAAAATGGGAAATTGCTGAGTCATTTTCCATTTTTCACCCCGTTTTCAACAGTCTTAGTCTGTAATGGTTATCTATATATTTCCTTAGTTGATTTATACTATTTCCCTCATATATACGCTTTTTGACGCCTCTGCAGCAAACGGCTTTTTGAAAACATAGTGACAAAAGAAGAAATTGTTCAAAACGAGCAATTTCTCCTTTTGACACAATTTTTACCACTTTTAGTCATAGGTTATCCATTCAATTATAGATATTCTACTTTTTGACAAAATATGTTTAAAGTCGTCTGCTGCAGATTTGTCGTATGAGGAAAAGGGTTAAAGTAAGGTATCCTGGTTTGATCATTTCACTCCTTCTGTAGATTGATGCCTTAAGCTTTAGCGATGAATTGTCTTGGGATGAAATCTTCTTTTAACCCTTTTGAGCAATTTCTTCTTTTGTCACTATGTTTTCAAAAAGCCGACTGATGCAGAGGCGTCAGAAAGCGTCTATATGACGGTAAGGGTTAAGCCTTTCGCACACGTAGACAATTTCTGACGCCTCTGAAACGGACGACTTTATAAAACATTATGAAAAAAGTAGAATACCCACAAAATGGGCAATATCTTTTTTGGACCAAATGTTTTCAACTTTATTCAATATTTGTTTCTTTCAATTTTATAGAAAAGCTTCCTTTTTTTCCTAAATATTTTCGAAGTCGTCTGCTGCAGAGTTGATGGTTAAGGGCTTAAGCCATGACAACTGTATTTGTTTGGACATGTGCAGATACAGATCAGTTTGTGCATTCTTGCTACGTTTTACCCGCACAATACTGAGTGCGTGCCAAGCTCATCTCGATCTATATTGGCCGGCGTAACAACAACGCCTTTTAACCGTTTTCCTGATAATAAGCAATTTATTTGTCGTCTCAATTGTGTATGCATTCGAGGAAACAATAATCTGATTTTTTTAAGTCTATTTGTGTTTCGAGCGTTTTATTCAATTTTCTTACAATGTTTTCAAAATTCGTCGCTGCAGAGTCGTTTAAAGTCTGTTTAATCAGGGATGGCGTGAATTTAAGGTGTTTAAACTTGATCGTTTATACAAATGCTTATATAAGTACTTGGTATGGCAAAACACACAATATGCATAGTTTCGACTTCATTGTCAGACAGAAAACTTGCATTGTTGCTGTTAACCACAATAATTGCCAAATTCATATATTTAACAAAATAATTTAAACACATACTGAATAAATTAATAATATCCCTTTACTTCTTAAGCAATTAAATGAACAAGTATTGATTTTCTCGAAATAATTAGATCTATATACAGTTTCTATATGCCCAATTCACAGTTTACTTTCTCTTAAAAATGCTGGCTCTGTGTCAATATGCAAATTAGTTAAATTGGCCATTTCTTATCTAAATTACTTCGAAACTAAGGTTATGAATAATTGACCCAAAGTAGTGCAATTCGGTACATGTGAGTAAAATGTCGACATATATCTTAAATACCGGTATATTTAATGGACCATCCTCTTGTATTCCAACTCTCGATGCAGCCCGTATGCTTTACAAAGCCAACAGACTTTACAAAAGTGACTATAATTGATATACATTATACATCTATTATAATAATAAGATCTTTTCTATACATTGAACAGATCTATACATACTTTAAGATACTGGAAAACTATATATGCCAAAACATCTTGGAATAGCAATTTTGATGATAATTCCGTCTCGGCAACATTTTTCTGTGGCTTGATAAAGTCATTGTAACTAGCGTCAATCCTCTTCCTCCAATGGGCATAAGTAGATTTGGAGAGTTGATGACTGTTGTAATAATACATGTAATCTATTCTTCCATCAAACTATCTTTTTCTATATATTGAAAAGATCTCTACATATTTTACGGTTCTGCAAAAGTATGCCAAAAACACGTTAAAATAGCAATCTTGATGATAATTCCGTCTCGGCAATATTGTTCTATTGCTTGATAAAGTCTTTGCGACTAGCGTCAATCTTATCCCTCCAATGGGCTTAAGTATATTTGGAGAGTGGATGACGGTTATATGTCGTTCTGGTGTTGGAGAGCCAGGAAATATGTTATCATGATAATAAAACATTTCCTGTCCTCAAATAAATAACACTTTTCTCTCATTTTTTTTTCTAGAGTGATGCAGGCGATTACCAGTCCTTTTACCCCACCCACCCTTATATGACTGGCATGGGCACATGGATGAACAATGGGCAGTTTATAAATAGAGGAAAAGTAGGTCAAGTTTTCTTATTCAAATAACACTCATAATAGAAAATAATTCAACTACATTCGTAAGTCAAATTATTAAGTAAACATTGAAAGAAAATACATGTAA
This sequence comes from Serripes groenlandicus, assembly GCA_031761405.1. Lineage (NCBI taxonomy): Eukaryota > Metazoa > Mollusca > Bivalvia > Cardiida > Cardiidae > Serripes > Serripes groenlandicus. The sequence continues at coordinate 8,652,074 of JASEVX010000013.1, forward strand.
ACGCTAGTTGTTCATGTTTAATGTTGAGTGCCACAACATATATCATGGCGTGTTGAAAATCATTAAATTGACCTGATTTGCAATGAAAATTACTTGACAAAACTACTTAACATGCCCCAAGTAAAAGTATTTAATTTATTTATCCAAGGCTCACCAATGCTTACATAATTCACAGTGTAAGTTTATACAAATAATAAATAAGCATATCATTATATTACCAGAACAACAACAAACAACAACAAACAACAACCTCGTTTATACTAATAATATCTACTACATGGTGAAACGAAGATTATGATGTTATTTGTATTTATTAAAAAATACTGAAGAAAATTAGACGAATATATATATAATGGCATGAACTCTATCATGACCTGTTGCAGGTAACGAATCACAAGTTTCCTAATAATATATATTTCATTTTCAGAGTTCTTCCCGTCGTGTTGGTCTCGCTTGTGCCAACTGCCACACATCTACAACCACTTTGTGGAGACGGAACAGCGAGGGGGAACCTGTGTGTAATGCTTGTGGACTTTACTACAAACTACATGGGGTACGTATTTTACAATACAATACAATACAATATTATACAATGAAAATTGTTTATGTGTATCATGTACAAACATAACAATAGCATTTGGATGTGGTAAATAATTAATACTTTCAATTGCTAATTGCATCGTCTCTCCAGATCGAAATACTACTAGTGAACAACACTCATTTGGTTCATGCTTAACGTATTCAGATTTTACTAACACATTAAGTGCTCGGCAAGTTCTATTAATAAGAAGCTATTTTATTGGTTGATTCGGGGAACACATACCCGAGTGCTGAGTGTACTCGGACAATCTGAATACTCCCCTTAATTCCCAGACGAAATCATGTAAGTGTTTTGAAATACTGCCAGGGCATGAATAACGACCGATCACCGGCAAATAACGATGTAATAAAACCGCTTCATGCGCGATAAAAAAAATAGGCCAATGTTATACCATCACCCACTCGAACAGTGACACAATGATGTTAACTTTTTTTAATTATATGGAATATATTTCGTTTAACCCTTTCCCACCTGCACACGCTTTCTGACGCAATAGCAGCAGGCGACCTTTGAAAAACATTGTGGCCAAAGATAAAAATATGAAAAATGTGCATAAATGAGAATTAATCATTAAATTATGTCGAAAACATTTAGGCAAAATGAGCATTTGTCCATGATGTGCAATTTTCTCATTTCCCATATACTTCAAATCTGTAGAAGGGACGTTCCAAAATTTCAGCGAAATTAAGAAAAATCTGTTTATATTAAGGTATGATTACTGAAAAATGTTGAACATTTTCTTGCAAAAGAAGAAACTGCTCTGCAGCAGACGACTTTGAACGTATTTTGTCAAAACATAGAAAATCTCCATAATTGAATGGATAACCTATGACAAAAAGTGGAAAACATTGTGGTAAAAGGAGAAATTGCACGATTTGTGCAATTTCTTCTTTTGTCACTATGTTTTCAAAAGGCCGAGTGCTGCAGAGGCGGCAATAAGCGTCTATATGAGGGAAAGGGTTAATAAGCACTTTGCTCTTTTGTTTCAATGTTTTCAACAGTCGTCTGCTGCAGAGACTATGAAATCGTCTATGTGTGGGAAACGTTAATTCAACATTGATTCAATACGAACAAGGTCATTATATTGTTTCATTATATTTCCAGGTTAATCGACCTTTGGCTATGAAGAAAGACGGTATACAAACTAGAAAGAGAAAACCAAAGAATCTCAAATCCTCCAACAACAACAACACTTCTACTGGTACCAACAACATCACAGACAACAATCTAAGCATTAAAACTGAACATCATGCTGGTATGTACTGTTTAAACATTTCCCACTTACAGACGTTTTCTGACGACTCTACAGCTGGAGAAATTAGTTACATTGCCAAAAGGGAGAAATGGCCCATGTTGAGCGATTTATCCCTCCTTTTGCAACAATGTTTTCAACTTTATTTTATTATTAAGCTCTCGTTTATGGAGATTTTTCACGTTTTTGTCAATGATTCTTCAAAGTCGTGTGCTGCAGATTTGTTGTATGTATTAAGGTAGAACACTGTATCTTTAAAATTTAATCCTTTCGTACTTGCATACACATATTGGCGCATCAGCATCAGATATTGTTGAAATTATTGTGGTAACGGCGATACTACTTATTGTTGGGGAAAAAGTGAATATAGAAATGTCTTCTTCGCACTTGTTACCAGATGCACTTGAAGTAAATAGTTATTTAGGAATGCTTGGTGAATATTGGCGCTGATGTTTCCATGTGCTAACTGCTAACCAATGCTTGCAGTTGTAATTAATTCATGATAATTCATCTTTCAGAGAAGAGATTGCAAATCTCTCCCAACCACTCCGACAACACAGGATCACGTGACATTCACTCTCACACTGCCGACGAATCCATTTCTTCTTCCGGTGTCCTTCACCAAATGACGTCATATCCGGGTACCATCAAAGCCGACAGGGATAGTCCGAAGGAAATTCCCACTGGATATTCATCGTTTCTAACACTTACTCCACCGAAATCTCTATCCAACGGTTTAGATAAAGACGGTCATTACCAACACCTTTCTGCGCATGCGCATATATACGGAAGTGCACAGAACGCTGGACTTAATATGGGAATTGTTGCCAGTTAAAGACGTGAAAACGTGAAAGTGTTATTGTTGAGTTATCATGTTTGCAATAAAACAGTATTGTTTAAACTATTTGGTATAACTGTTTCTGACTGGAAAACATGTTGTCGATTAGACAAGTACGAAACAAATAGTCCTTTCCAAAACCATTGACATCAAATATGAACAAGATGACGTCTATGCGAGCTTTATACATAAATGTGATTATGATAAAGTAATAAAGGTATACAAGTTGGCTGCAGCAAATGCCTCAAAACGCGACTGCATATTGGAAAGGGTTAACTGGAAAGAGTCTAGGTGCAACACATAAGTGTTAAAGATAGTGATTAAAGATAACCAAATGCTTATTTTATCATGTGAATTAGGCACGATGGGTGTCCAGTGGTGAAGTAGTTTCTATACCAAGCGTCTCTTTGTTTGGATGATACAACGAGTATGCAGCAGATAAAATACAGACATTTTCTTTAAACCCAAGTATAATTTTAACATAAAGTTGAACACATTGTGATAAAAGGCAAACTTGCTCATTGTGAGTAATGTTCCCTCTTGCTCCAATGTTTTCAAAAGCCGTCTGCTGCGGATACGTCTAGATGCGTCTGTATGCGAGAAGGGTTTAATTCAATACCAAAGATATTCTTCGAACATTCGGATGTATAAATGTTTGAAACTTGAATGTGTTTAAATCCGAATATCAGAAATAACATCAATTAATCCTTCCCCCTATACAACACAATTACAGCAGACTCTCTATAAATAAAAGTTATTGAACAGAGTTGAAAACATTATGGCAAAAAAGAAAGCTCAGTATGAAGTGTTGATGCCAAAAAGCAGGGAAACACTTATTGCCATATTGCGTCTGCTGCAGCCGCGTCAAAATGCGTCTATTTGTGGGAAAGGGTTAACTGTCTGAATGTATAGATATAATTACAGGAATATTGATTTTAAAACGAGAGATTGGATAAAGAAGTTAGTTAATGTAAATATGTAAAATACGTAGAATTGTTTTTAGCGCACACACACGAACATTGTACAAATGTTTTGAATTCATAGTAGGAAAGATGGGATACTGTTTCCACAGGGGTGGATCCCCACTATTCTACATTGATTTCAACTTGTAATTATTGGTGACTATTTCTATCTCTATGCAATATTAACACATTTTGATAATTATGCTAAACGTACTAACCATGTAGAATGTGCTGTTGGCTGATTAAAGCGGAATGCTCAAAGTAAAAACACTATTTATTTTATACTACCCAAGATCTTCCCTCCCGTAGCCTAACCCTTTCCCTCATACGACAATTCTTCAGCAGACGACTTTGAACGTGTTTTGTCAAAACATAGAAAATCTCCATAATTGAATGGATAACCTATGACAAAAAGTGGAAAACATTTTGTCACCATGTTTTCAAAAAGCCGTCTGCTGCAGAGGCGTCAGAAAGCGTCTATATGAGGTAAAGGGTTAACACAGACTTTTTGAACTCAACCTCATCAGTTATAATTCATGAATGTTTTCAACTATGTATCAGACACCTTTAAAATGGTTGTATTAGATCAAGTGTAAATACAAGAAGAAATGGAGAAGATGTCACGTGACGGCTTCCGGGACAGTTCCGAGTCAAACCGCATGTGTGTATTGTTAACGGACATGCAAATAACATGTATTTACGCATTACATTTATTTCATATTTCTAAAATTTGTTTTGTTTCTATATATTTATTAATATGAATCGTTTGTGGCAATTTTGGCAACAACGGACCAACAATCTGTTTGTGGAAGACAGAGATACAGTGGTAGAGCGTCGGTCTCTACACAACAGGTGCAAGTACTGTTTATATCTCCAGAAAGTAGATATCGAGCGTGATTAATATAAGCTTAAAGCTTGTTTCGCAATCGATGTAAGATAAATAAGTATAAACTAACAGCAGCCAGTTGCGTGGAAAGAATGCTGTGGAGTAATGGTGTGATAAAGCCAGGAACCACACGGATAGGTGGTCCCAGTGACATGACTGAAGATAGCGTTAACCTCCAACCAATAAATACATCTGGCAAGTTATAGGTCTGAACACCTGCGTACGCAGCGTTTCATAGTATTTTTCAATGTCCGAGTAATATTACATAGATGTAAGTGCATATTGGAATATAGAGCTGAGTCAATATGCTCCGATGTAACTTTAACCCTTTTCCAGATGCATACGCATTTTCACGCATTTGTTAAAAGGAGCAGAAAATGAGGAATATTTTCTTTGGCTAAAATGTTCTGAACTCTACGCACTAGCTAAATTTTCATTTACATATATTTCGTATATTTTTGCTTAAACATGTTCAAATTCACCTGCTGCAGATTTGTTGTATGTGGGAAAGGGTTATGTGGTACCAAAGCAAAAAGAAAATCAACCGGGTCTAAGCTGTGTCACCCGCAATCAGTGATTGCTTGGGGTTTAACGCCGCTTTCAACATTTTGTCAGTCATATCACGACGGCCAGTTCACCTTCTCATATGTTTCCTCGTTTTCCCAGACCAGTACTCCGCACAACATACTTTCCAAGCAACTGGCTGCTTTTCGACATAGACTGTTAGCCCATTGGGGAAAGACGAATAACGCTTGTCACAGCGACATTTGTCAAATGTTGGCCGATCTGGGGTTCGAACTCACAACCCCTGGATTGACATCCCGCGTCTCTACCGACTAAGCTACCGGGGATCGGCTCACCCGAAATCAGACCTTCAGATGTGATTTTAAATTAAACCAAGGTTAACACGGGTCCGGGTTATCGTGGTTTCAATATCCGGCTGGGTCATACCAAAGACTTTAAAAATGTAGATTGGGCAGACGACTTCCGTCACATCTAGGCAACTATAATTAATCATTCTATATAAATAAAAAGCAATATTATTGCAAAGAGTTGAAAACATTGTCACAAAACTACGATAAATTGATCCATTGTGAACCACAACCTTTTCAAAAGTCGCCTGCTGCGGAGTCGGCTAAAAGCGTTCGTATGTGGGAAAGGGAACTACAAATGGAACCAATCGTTCCAAATTAAAAATAAAAGCATCAATTGATATTAACTTGTATACTTGATTGTACGGTGTTTTACGCCGTTTCAACACATTTTTTAGTTAAATTACGGGCTTTTCCTTGGTAACTTACCAGTACTACTGGTCCATTTATCCTGACGCAATAATGCTTAATGCTAACCCCGCAACCATAAGCGTGAAGGAGGACAGTAATAACTACCATGTTTTGGGGGGAGTCGAACCTGCGACCTCCCTCACCCGTGGCGGACGCTCTACCACTACAACACCGAGGCGGTTTGCATACTTGAACGGCATTGCTTATGCCAAATAAAAGACGAACATTTAATACTCTGATCAGATAGAGTCGACGTGCAGTCTGATCTCTATCTTCCAAGATTTTGTATTTCTTGTCCAAATAAAGGATTTCCTTCTTCAGAGCTAAATTATCTGAACACTCTCCAACATGTAGATGCTTTCTGACGCCTCTGTAGCAGACGTTTGAAAACATTCTAACAAAAGGAGCATTTGCTCAAAACGAGCAATGTCTCCTTTTGCCAAAATGTTTTCAACCTTTTACAGTAACTATACCTACATTAAGGGAAATTGTCCATTTTTTGCCAACATATTTGCAAAGTAGTCTGCTGCATATTTGCTGTATGTGGGAATGGTTAACACTCTAATTTCACCTTGATATATCTACATATTGGTAGAGCGACACTAAAACGCCCATGGTTTCCAGTTTCACGCGTCAGAATTTCCTTGTCAAATCCTATTGACACTAATTCCCTCGATTTATGTTATTAGCATGCCCCCATAGCGCAGACATGCGCGGGAACCATGCCCACCTTCCGAGGGAGAAATCATTATCCAATTTCACTTTGCGGGAGAAGCAATTAACAAATCAACCTTTAATTAACGTTGCGTTTATCTAAGCCGAGTAAAGTAAAAAGGAGCCTCAGTTCTCACCATTTAACATGTTTCGATAAGTCGGTCTCAGGCGACATACAATCACTTATGTGAAATTGCAATCTCACATATAAGCATCACACCACTTGTAACATTTTTAATTTCCTAGGAAGGTATATGTGATGATTTCTTAGGCTTTGTACACTTATTTATCAACTGTATTGGTGTATCTTGTTTTATATTATGTAACATGTACAAAGATGAGACTTTAATACAGAATATATATATATATATATATATATATATATGTGAATGAGTGAATATAAATGTCATACATATTCGGTCTCTTGAATAGAATGTAAAGCTACCCAAACGAGATGAGGACACAGGACAAAGTTCTGACAGGAAAAAGGCACCCAAATTAGAGCTAATAGCAATGAATACACTTTCATTGAACAATTACATGTATAGTTAATAGTAGCCTTTACCCACTTTTACTAGATTCCCCCGAGATGACCACCTTTAGTTAACACTGTGAATATTACATTAATTAACATATACTTAATGATTAACACATATATTAACATATAATTAATGATGAACACATATATTAATATATACTTAATGATTAACAAATATATTAACATATAATTAATGATTAACACATATATTAACATATAATTAATGATTAACATATTAATGATTAACAAATATATTAACATATTAATGATTAACAAATATATTAACATATAATTAATGATTAACATATTAATGATTAACACATGTATTAACATATAATTAATGATTAACACATATATTAATATATACTTAATAATTAACACATATATTAACATATACTTAATGATTAACACATATATTAACATATAATTAATGATTAACACATATATTAACATATAATTAATGATTAAGACATATATTAACATATAATTAATGATTAACCTATTAATGATTAACCTATTAATGATAAACCTATTAATGATTAACACATATATTGACATATAATTAATGATTAACATATTAATGATTAACACATGTATTAACATATAATTAATGATTAACACATATATTAATATATACTTAATGATTAACACATATATTAACATATACTTTTCACATTTATTCGGTCACCTGAATAGGCCGTATAAAGCTACCTATTGCTGCTAACCTTTTCCCACATACAGCAAATCTGCAGCAGACGACTTTGAACAATTTCTACTCAGATAAATTGAAAACATTGTCACAAAAGGAGAAATTGCTCGTTTGTCACGATGTTTTCAAAAATCGTCTGCTGCAGATGCGTCAACAGGTGGGGAAAGGGTTAATAAAGGGACAACATTCTGACAGGAAAATGCACCCAAATTAGAGCTATTAGCAATGTTTACATTCTAAATTGAAATGAATATGCATGAGGAGTAAATTATTGAGCCGCGACACGCTAAAAGGGATCATATTGCATTCAAGTGTTTTTTTTTATCACATAACAAAAGTAAGTAATTTAGTAACATTTTATTACAGTGGCATGTGTAAATAATATCATACAAATACAATCGAAACACCCGACCGCCTGGGGACTATAATTCACTTTTGTTTAACAATATTTACAGCTAACATAGCAAATATATAGAGAGAGAAGAAAAAGAAAACAAATGAAAAACTGAAAGGATTATGTATATGTACAAGAGTTATGCAAGGTATGTATAGCCTTGTAGTTGTTGACAGATGGGGGTGTTAAACCTAGGCATTGTATTACATGCAGGTGGACGTTGAACACCCGGGTAAGACTGTACATATACAAGGCTCATTTGAGTCTTCATTGCAAACATACGGTCCCTGTCCCATTTTCGCTTGAAACATCTCATACATAAACTTTGCATATGTCTATGCCACCTGCCTCTGTAGCAAAAGACCACCGAAAACAATGTTTCAAAAAGAGAAGTTGCTAATATAATATCTTATTTTGCCTTTATATTATCATATTTATTCAATAATTATACTATTCTTTTTTCGACATTTTCCATTCATTTTTACTTGATGTTTAGAAAGTCGTCTGCTGCAGATTTATTGTATGTGGGAGAGGGTTAATGTAAATCCAGAGGGTCTGAACAACTAGTGGTTAGGGTTCGTCTTTAGGGTATAAACGATTGAAAAAGAAATATCTATATAATAGATATAGAAAGATAAATGTTCTAATAATTTACATGTACATCAATTTCATTAAGGAGTTTTATCTAAGCTGGAAATGGACGAGTCTTGCTCAAGCATACGCACGCAGAGATACGTACAGACGGAACTGGAATATATAACTGTAATAATAATAATAATAATAAAGGCTTTATTTATAGAAGACACTCATTTGACATAGTACATGTATGCAAGTCAATCTTCCATGAGGGCCTCACACATAAACAAAATGGAACGAAACATGAACAAACGTGTGTTACATATGAACTACTCTATGTTACAATATACATGCGATTATACTTATGGACTTAAAATTGATATGTCTATTACTGTATCGTAGAACAGCCACATATCTAAATATTGTGCATAATATATATGTATGATAATCATTTTACATTTTTGGAAAAGAAGCTCTTTTAACATGCGCAATGGTCGTTTTCAATAATACGTTTCAATGCATAATGATTAAAAGTACGATCTTATTCTTACATCTTTGGGAATTTTATTCTTAAAGTTACGGTCTTCCAATTAGAATTGTCTATGCTGAGTATGTAAATCCATAATTTCAGCTCTGCAATATAAGTTATACATCGTGATCAGAAGGCCACAGAATGCGTAATAATAAAAACAATATGTGAGGCAAATTGAGAAGTATAGTAATTAAAGAAAGATAAGAAAAAAGAAAAAAATGGAAGATAGAAACAAGATGTATAAATAATATATTATAGTGGTGAACATGAAAGCATGTATCTATGCGAGCAGAATAAGTTTTATTAGGTATGTTTCCATATGTATTTATTTACTATACACTACGTTTATCCACTTTAGCTTTACAGTTATTTCAGAGATGTGCCATTGACATACGTAACCGTGCACGTAATTAGATTTTTGTTTATGTAACATGAACATATTTCAATGGCTGCTAATGGGTGGCACTGTTGCAAAAATCATCGCCACGTGAAAATAATCTTTTAAATGAAAAACTTTTTTTTGAAACATCCGTTACGAAAGATAAGCTAAATTTAAGATATGTTTGAAAATGTAAATATTTTTGGGATACAAATAAACAAAAAACATACTATCATGATATCCATGGACGGCAACAGAATGCTCCAAAATCACGAATATGTTAAAATCATAACATAGATAAGAACTTAAATTAACATTTAATAGTCGATAAGAGTCTTGGCAGGAATCGGGTTCGCACTTACAACCCATGGATTGACACCCCGCGTCTATACCGACATGGCTCCCGGCCAACCGTTCACAATTTATTCATATATTTAAGATATTGGTGCATCCGCAGACAATAACCACGGCGATGAGCCTGTGTATCCTTAACTCTTTCAGCGCCAAAGGCAATATTGAGATGACGAGCTGTCTCATCTGAAATCAGCATTGTTTGCCTTTTAGTTATAAAAATAGTCCAAACTTTTATTACATGAGCAATGGAGACGCCCGATTTTGAACATGGAAGAGTCTACTTTAAACAATTCGGCAATGAAAGAGTTAACTACCAGGCGTAAGAACAATATTGCATAGGTGGACAGCGAATACTGATTGATTGATTTGTGTTTAACGTCGTTTTCAACAATAATTGTGTCACATCGCGGCGACAAGTTCCCCGGTTTCCCGGCTTTCTGGCTTCAACACTTCATGCAAAAATTTCTCACAGGCAACTGGCTTCTTGCGTCTTTTAAAACACTAAGTTGGGTTTCCCGGTCTCGTACATGCTTTTCATGCAGTCTGAAACCGAAAACAGGACCCGTTCTTCCATGACCAATCACATAAGAGAGTAGAACGCGTTGAATACCTATAATGTTATTATAATCCAAACGCTTAGCTTAATTTTCAATTATTTTCGTTCGTAAAATATGCACGTATATATATATATATACACATATTAATTGTTAAAGTGACTTCTAAGCCCTACGAGGCCTGGTGTATATTGCTGTTGACATATGTGTACCAAAGTCATCATAATACAATTCATCTACGTGCTTACTTAATTATCTTATATTCATAGTGTGCTATTCATGAATACAAACATATATGCATATATCAAATATAGGAATATACGGTCTTTTATCAGTTTTGTGGGATATTCCGTCCCGGCTTTAATTGCTGCTATATCGGGTAGCAAGGAACGTCACATTGTTGGATACGACCCATTTAAGCTTACACCGATAACTCTGGAATGACTGTCAATGTCGGACCTCGACACCGCCCATGTGACATGACATGTGACCGTTACCGCTCGTACATCACTCGCCTATTTCTCACGCTAAAGTTGATTTAACGGTCACGTAATCGCATTTGACCAGTAACATCGGTTAAAACTAAATGAAGTGTGCAAAAACACTGATAATGAGAAGCTGACACGACGTTGATTGGATTAAAGTTACTTGTTTAATAAAAGGTATTTTGCGTGGCATGAACTATTTGGATTTGAAAATAGTTGTCGGTGTTAGGTCATATCTAGCGTAAAATGCTATATTTGTATCTTTCATTCCTATTGTTATACACAACAGAAGACAGGAACTGATAGTTATGGCATGTACTAACATAGAGTGCTATACATAGATATGACATTTTTGATGTTTATATTGCAATATGAAATGATTGATTCATTGAGGTTTCACAACGGTTTAAACAACTTTTCACACACAAGTTCTCCACTAAACAGTCTTTCCAAGCAACTGGCCACTTTTCCACATATACTGTTAGCCCATTGGTGTAAGACGAATGACGCATGTCACTTAACTTTTGTCAAACGCCGGAAATACGGTTGGCCGAGAATGGATTCGAATTCTCAAACACTGGGTTGACAGCCCATGTCGTTACGGACTGAGCTACCGGCAATATGGAGATAGATATTTATGTCGATGGAGCAGAGATATATTTGTTTATGTCGCGGCTAGTTGAGATTATAGATTTTGATTGACCATTTTTGAAATGCATTTTATATTGCAACATGCAACTGTTGGCGGTAATTTGAGATTTATCATCTTTGTTGATGTGTGTTTTAATATGAAGCAGTAAATCGATAGCAGGTCAAAGTAAAACACTCATACTCACTATTTCCCAAGCTTGAGCCAACATTTTTTACCAATGAAAGGCTCATACAATGGCGTCAAAAAATGACTCTTGGAAATCAAATTATTTCATGACACAAACAAACTGACGTTGCTCCCTTTCTAACTACATATAACTGTCTAAATGTATGCATAAACCTTTAAACCCGTATTCACTCTAGTTAACAGCAATTTGAGTTTTCGTTTGACGAAATGTTGCGTGGGCCGACACGGGTTCGAGCTCAGGACTTCCGTACTCGTCATTCCGCAGCTCGGCTGGTGGTCTACGTACATCCATCTTTGTCACCGGTAACGAGATATGGTAAAGGAAATGTAAACGCATTACTTAACTTACCATCTATCATATCATCCCTAGCTGTCTCGCGGCTTGCGTGGCTTTTCTTTGAACTTTGTGATAGAGATCTAGGAAGATATCGTGATGGTTGCCATTTGACAAGCAAAGGGAAATAATCCTACCTCGGTCGACGTCTTTTTCCATTAAAATATCCCAATTGTACTGATTGGTTTCTGATAAAAGATAAAAAATATCAATAAGATAAAAAGGTATCTTATTCTATTTTGAAAATTCGATCTTGATAAAGGGGAATGTTTCCTTGATTTTAAAGACATAGCCAATTTGAAGGATGCAGTCTTTTGCCAGATAAATTTCTGTACTATTCAAATGTGAAATATATGAACTGTTTCAAACAACTTGTCATGTTTCAAGACTTAGCTTTTAACTTATAATGAGTATTGAGCATTTGCACATGTACCAATACAAACACATGTATTGTTAACATCATGAGCAAACGAAATATCCCGGCAAAATTATGAAACATTTCCATAAATGAAAATAAGAATATTAAAAGGATTGGAAAAAACATTGTAACCAAAGTATTCATTTGCTCATTATGAGCAATTCATCCTTATGGCACAATATTGCAGTTGCAGTTGCACCAAAATTCAGTTGCATGTGGGATAGGGTTCTAGTCACAACACAGTAAAAACAAAAAACAAAGGACATTAGCGACCTACAAAGACTACAGTTTGATCTGGATGCACAGTTCGTTAATTAGTCAAGATACACTAAAGATCGAGGGCTTGGCGTGAAACGGTTGTAACTTAAGACCTATTGGGAAAAGCCTGGTTTAGGGGCAATTTTGACCCCTTAGTAAACAATGCAAATTTAGGTGCCATTGCTCAGAACAAGCAATGGCACCTAAATTTCCATTGTTTACCAAGAAAAATGATTTAACGCTTATAAAGACGTTATGGCGAGGTGATTAACCTTGGTAAAAAAAATACCAATTTTAGTTACAACCGTTTCACGCCAAGCCCTCGAGATATTGTTGACATGCAGTGTAGTGTGTCCACATTGTTATTGATCGTTTCCTACACATTTTGACCCCTTTGTAAACAATGCAAATTTAGGTGCCATTGCTCAGAACGAGCAATGGCACCTAAATTTCCATTGTTTACCAAGAAAAATGATTTAACGCTTTTAAAGACGTTATGGCGTTATTGATCGTTTCCCACACATGAAGCTCTAAGTCTGGTTTTCGTGTAGCTCGCAACCTTTTCCCAACAAACAGACGATATCGGACGTTTCTGCAGTAGACGACTCTTATAACCTTGTGACAAAGGGAGAAATTGCTCATAATAAGCAAATTTGTCCTTTTGCCACAATGTTACCAACTTTATTCAACAACTGATCGTTCATTTATAGAGAATTTCCATATTTTTTACTAAATGTTTTCATAATTCAGATTTGTTGTATGTGGGAACAGGTTAAGACTACAGCAGATTCAAATGTAGAAGATAAAATTATAGAATTCCACCTTTGAGCCGTTCCACGAGAAAACCAAAAATATGGACTCTGCGTAATGTATCGCGCAGGCTAATCCGGGTCTACACATTTCGTTTCAGGGGGATATAGGTATAGAGTAATGATGCCTAACACAGAAAATCCACAGGAGGCGACAATTGTCTGTCCGGGTTAGCTTGTGCGGCATGCTTAGGCTGATCCGGTCCCACAATGTTGGTTTTCTTGCGGAACGGCTGATTTAATGAATATGTAATTTTCTAACAAAAATGAGCATTTCAGTATTGCTTTTACTTTTGATCGAAATCTGGATACCGGTTTGATATCACAAGACGTCCTGTAGTGTTCGTAAGATTGGGACTCAGGGTCAAAACATACCGATAGAACAAGGCGTATAGTGCCATAAATAGCCCAGTATGCAGTTAGGAGATTAAGGAAACTGCTTTGATAAACATCGACATTAAACGAGGGTCTTATCATATAAACAGCAGCCCTCAGGATTTTACAAACCAATGTAGACCCATCTTAACCTGCACATTCATGCTTTTGATAGAAATCTTCTATTACTGTTTTATATTCTTATAATCTTCATTGAAGCACCTTTTTCATATAAGAGCTGTGAATAAAATGAATTTCAAAGTAGACCTATGCTAAAAGGCTGTATTTATCGATTTTTGGCAATACTTTTGAAGTTCGATTTTTTCTGTAACGTGGCCCATCGGAGAGCCTTGTTCTGTACCTTTTTTAGTGTACTCGCGAAAGGTTTATTATTTTCTAGAAATGATTTACCGAACGATCTCGCGACCTATTAATAAATAAGAAATTTTATAATGCGCAGTGATACATTTCCCGCTGTGCGTAAAGTGGCTATTACGGGAAGATGCTGTGATGAGACGGAGATAAGAATCAGGAAGTTATTACGCTAGAGAAAATAAACCCTCGCACGTGAGGAGTTGTGGCGAATAAATTCTAGAAATAGGCGAGGTCCAAAGATCTGAGCGATTAGAAATCATTGCAAATGATTTAACTCGATGACGTTTTCTCGAGGTTTGAGAAATTCTTGATTCGTTTGCACTGAATAGGAGATGTTCTGAGCGACGAAATGTCGTTGATAGTCTTTCAGAAATATTAACCATTCTTCCGTTGTAGGCAACATCGTCAACATCGTGACTCGCGTCCTTCGTATTCCGCCAATGAGCTAAATAGTGTGTGTAGGAAGGTAACCAGTTGCATGGGAAGATTGTTGTATTAAGCATTGGTTCGAGAAATCAAGGAAACAGACGTGAGTTGAACTGGCCGCCGTGATGTTACTGAAATACTATTGGAACAGCATTAAACTCCATAACCTGCCATAAAGTGCAGATGAAGATGTTTGATTGATTGATTAATTGATTGGGGTTTAACGCCGTTCTCATAAACAATTCAGTCATATCACGGCGGCCAGTTCGCCTACTCATATGTTTCCTGGTTTTCTCAAACTCCGAACAACTTACTTTCTAACCAACCGGCTGCTTTTCCACATAGACTGTTAGCCCATTGGTGAAAGACGAAAGACGCTTGTCACGGTGACTTTTGTCAAACATAGGAATGAATGTTGGCCGAGAATGTTGGTTCGAACTCACAACCCCTGGATTGACAGCCCGCGTCACTACCGACTGAGATACCGACTAAGACGTAACATAACGGAAAGGGTTTTTGTTTTTTATTGTTGTTTCATTTACTTAATACGCTAAATTCCTATGTAGGGAAACCGATATCGGGATTGAACAATCAGCAAATACGATGATTTTAACGATGCTTTGAACACGTCGATAATTTGATATAATTTATTGATTCCTTTCGACTTAAAAGTTATCGAGAGTCAACTGTAACTTCAAACACGTCATGCTGAAGCAAAATCGTTCCGCTGCGCAGGTGCGACAGGAAGTTGATGCTGTTCGGTGCAATTTGTGCAAGCTAATAAGAAGAAATAGGGACTGGTTTTTATCAGAACGTAAACATCCACTATCAGACTGGCTTGCTGTTTTTTCATAACTTAACAGATCTTTATCTATCGTTATTAACAGTACTCGGTATCTCTTTTCATTTCCCTCATGGACAAAATAATCATCTCGATGGCTTCATGCAAAACGGTTGTAAATACATATTGTAACACGATGTAGTTACATCCGTTTTGCGTGAAGCCCACGATCTGTCATCGGTTTTTCACGGTACAATATATTTCTAAATACATTTCAACATTTAACATCCGCATTGTAGGTAATATGGATTGCGCCATTACACGGGTGAAGCGATCGACGTGAGTAGTCGACTTGATCCCAAAACAAGACGTCAGCAGTTCTGTGGAGTAACCCCTTTCCCACGTACACCATTTCTGCAGCAGACGACTTCAAAAACATATTGGCAAATATGTGAAATATCTCCATAAATGAGAGGTTAAACATTAAATAGAGTTGAAAACATTGTGGCAAAAAGGGGAAATTGCTCATCATGAGCAATTTCTCCTTTTTGCCACAATTTTTTTTTAAAGTCGTCTGCTGCAAATGCGTCGGAATGCGTCTGCAAGTCGGAAATGGTTGAATAGAATATCTTATGGACGGACGGAGGGTAAATGATTGGAAGGGTTAATGTTTAGATATGTATTGAATGAACGAAAGAAAGAAAGAAAGAAAGAATGAAAAAATGAAGGAAGGAACGGCGGAATGAATTAATGAATGAATGAACGAACATATGGATGTATTAATGTCTTTTTTAAGGAATGAATGAATGAACGAACGAACGAACGAACGAACGAACGAACGAACGAACGAACGAACGAACGAACGAACGAACGAACGAACGAAAGAACGAACGAATGAATAAATCAATCAATCAATCTAACAATAAATCAACCACACAGCAAATAAATCAATTATTAATAAAAAATATATATAAATAAGTAAATGAATAATAAATATTAATCTACGTTTTAATTCGTGAAGTTAGAATGTAGAACTAATCCGCTTACATCGAAATTGATACCACATATAAATAAGTCACATGACCCATAAATCTATCACGTGAGAACAGCTGAACCAATATGGCGGCACATTGATGCATTTGATTGTAATCAAACTGCCAAATTAATAATTTACTGAGAAACTTTTGATATAAATGAACAGGAGCCGTGACATAAATTCACTCTAGCGAATCTATAATTAGAAATCATCGCCATTCTTGTTTCGAGAAACGCCTATTTCAAGTCCGAAATAGTGCAATTATTGTCATTGTCAAAATTGATGTCAGTTACCATGCTTATCACTGTGTATGAAAATTGTTTTAATTTTATTACTGACTTATCCTTAAATTGAAAGTGTTTCTGTCTCGATAATTCGCGGTTACCGACCGACCTACGAGTTCTTCAATAGTGAAAGAAGAACAGCTTAGAGCGATTTAATAAAGAAGGGCAACACAAATTACTAAGGAGCCAAGATGAAGGCAATGCTTGAGATTTTAAAGCAGAATTTTATTGAGGTTTTCAACCGTTTCTTATATACAACACTTATTCAGCAACTGTGAACAATCTGCATAAATGAGTGTACTTTTCAAAAAGAGTTTAAAATATTGATAAAAAGAAATATCTCATTATGAGCAATTTCTCCTTTTGTCATAATGTTTTCAAATATCGTTTGCAGCAGATGCGTCAAAATGTGTCTGCATGAAGGAAAGGGTTACAATGTTAAATTGTAAACATTTTCCTGTGTATCTATATTATGCAAATTGAACAACAGTCAGCTGTCTTTGGGTCAAATATTGGTAGTAATGGCTACCCTTCTTGGCGCTCAAGGCTGCGGGGTTTGCATTATGACTGACTGGCTTGTGTCAGGATTAATGGACCAGTAGTACTGGTAACTTATCCAGGAAAAGCCATGATATAACTGAACAATTGTTGAAAGCTGCGTAAAACACCTAAATATCAATCAATGGAGCAAAGGGGGAGTTCCAATTATTGTCAGCACGACCCGACCAGAGATACTACTAATTATTGTCAGCACGACCCGACCAGAGAGAGTTCCAATTATTGTCAGCACGACCCGACCAGAGAGAGTTCCAATTATTGTCAGCACGACCCGACCAGAGAGAGTTCCAATTATTGTCAGCACGACCCGACCAGAGAGAGTTCCAATTATTGTCAGCACGACCCGACCAGAGAGAGTTCCAATTATTGTCAGCACGACCCGACCAGAGAGAGTTCCAATTATTGTCAACACGACCCGACCAGAGATAGTTCCAATTATTGTCAGCACGACCCGACCAGAGAGAGTGCCTTGTGCCTTGTTAAAACCGTATTTTAGGATGAGTCTAAAATGTCATTCGTATAAATACAGAATTGACCCTCCTACACACGAAACCAAAGTGAGCACTCTTTGGTCCAAAGAGGTTGTTCAATAAATAGTATAACATATAAATACCACCCTTGGTATAAGGGTCATAAGAGAAAGTTCCAAGAAAATTCAAACTATTTATTGTTCGTTTTCATTGGGGTCTTAAGCAGTTTCATCATTATTTCAGTTATATCACGGGAACAGATCCCTTTATCGTAACACAATAGATTGGAAAACATGCTCACACGCTTTCTTCTCAAACTCAATCACTTAGAATATTATAATTTATATGTATCAGAAAAAAACATCGTCAAACCAAAATGTTCGGTTCATGGTGCAAAACAATCAAGGTATTCGGCACTCAAAGGTAGTTAGAAATGTATTATTTTCTTTACTATAAGCCCTTTACTCTTTCGCTGCCAAAGGCAATTAAAGGCTTTTGAAAACAATGCAGATTTAGGTTAGCAATTTATTTATTTATTTATTGGGGTTTTACGCCGCTTTCAACAATAGTTCAGTTATATCACGGCGACAGTTCACTTATTCATGATCCCTGGGTAAACAAACCAGTACTAGGCTAGAACATGTGCATTGCCAAAAGGCACTCCACCATGACCGTAGTGCCTCATGTGATCCAGCTGTCTCTCCTGAAATCTGCACTGTTTGCCACTTAGACTTTTAAATTTTACCAAATTTTCCGTCGAACGAAAAATTGAATGGTCCAATGTTCAAAATGGAAGAGTCGACTTCATAAAAAATTGGCAGTGAAAGAGTTCAAAGATATTGTTAAACAAAGCACACTGCGAGCAGAGGCGTAGCTCCCTTTAGGCACTGTAGGCACGTGCCTACACATCTTTTCTCTCAAATGCCCCTAAATGAAACTGCTGCGATAGACATCTGCGTAATGTATCGACCAGATCAGCCTGCGCTGTCCGCGCAGACTGATCCGGCCGACACATTCCGTCTTAGGGGGATAGATGTATAGAGTAGTTATTCCTGAAAAAGAAAATCTACAGGAGGCGAAAAGGCGGGTAGGCCTGTGTGGCATACTTAGACTGATCCGGGTCGATACTTTACGCGGAGTCCACTTTGTTGATGTTCTCACGAGACGGTCTACACATTGATTATTGCAAAGCTACGCCCCTGGCGAGGGATCTATTTGCAGTTTACAATCGATGCAGTATTAATTCGTGACCACCAAAGGATGGATGTGAGGAGGACATAAGTCATATAGAGAATGGCGTCGTCGAAAGGAGATAATCCCAGGGAAATTTGTTGAAATTCCAGAAATATTATCTCAGCGATCAGATCACATCTTTAGGCCATTAAATTTTACCGCAATTCAGCATGATCGGAGTAAAACGACACTTTATAGCACGGGCTCCCTTTACGTGAGACGTTGTGGCATAACATTCGTGAATATCGTAAATGTTATTCATTTAGTCGTACAAATGAATTATATTAAGGACGATTGATCCCTTTCCCACATACAGCAAGTCTTCAGCATTCGACTATGTTTGAAAACATTTTGTTTAACCCTTTCCCTCATATGACAATTCTGCAGCAGACGACTTTGAACATATTTTGTCAAAACATAAAAAATCTCTTTAATTGAATGGATAACCTATGACTAAAAGTGGAAAACATTGTGGCAAAAGGAGAAATTGCACGTTTTGTGCAATTTCTTCTTTTGTCACTATGTTTTCAAAAAGCCGTCTGCTGTAGAGGTGTCAGAAAGCGTTTATATGAGGGAAAGGGTTAAATGTGGTTAAAAACTATGAATGAAAAATTAATTATTGAATATAATTGAAAATCTTGTCGCATTGACATTGATCATTGTGATCAAATTCTCCTCTACCCACAATGGTTTAAAAAGTTGTCTGCTGCAGAGGCGTCAGAAAGCTTCTATCTTTATGGATACCGATGCTATAAATATACAGTTTTCATGCGACTTGTTTCATCAAACAGAAGTCGACTCTTCCAATGTACTGCTTGGCTAGTAAAAGTCACTTGCATACGATCATGGTGAATTGCTGTTCACTCAAGTATTATCTTAAACAGTTACATTTAAAATTGTACGTAGTTGTGTGTCAAAATGAAGAATAATGAAAGTCTCAATACTCGTCGTCTGTTGTGATCACATAAATGTATGGTCAAATGATTCAATCTCAGTTTAGAGAGGAAAAGTTAATTCTAAGCGCAATTTCATTGCACCTGAGCAATTGTGCACGCACGCACGCTTAAACAAACTAAGACTTGTGGCTTTCAAACAAGTGATAGCTCATCGTCTGGCCAGACATATCTTAAGTCACACGGGTTTCTTAAAAACCGAACAAAATAAAAAATAAAAAATTTGGAACGAAAATAGAATTTATTTGATACTTTTCTTTCGTTTCATTGTAGTTAAATCATGGAGAAGGATAAACGCAAACATGTTAGGTCTGTGAAAAGTGATCTTCAATATCAAACAAACCCAGGTTTGGAGTTCCAAAGTATTGTTTTACACGGTTAATGTTGTTGGATTGCAATACACAAATTATGTCCTGTGAAACATTTAAGTCGAACCTAAAACGCAAAATAAAAACCCACAACCAACAACACATTTTTGTCTGTTATAATAAAATGCATAACCTTGATCTGATTGTTCGGAGGCGCATATTGACTTCTGGTCTGTGCAGAATGACATCAGTGAAGCGTGTTGTTGATAACATTCAAAACAAGGGTGCACAGTCTCTCGTGACGAATTTTCGAGCGATTTGTTATTCTTTTATTGGTTGTCGGCTTAGAAATTATTTTATATTCATGAGTTAATTGTGAAATGCGAGTAAGTGATAACATCCTTGTGCTGCTACAATGTTTTGATAAAGAGAATGGTTCGAATTAAGCGGTGTATTCGAGTTATCACGTGTTCAAATGATCAAGAGTCTACTCTACTATTTACTATTGCATACATCCTAGACATAATTCAAACTGATGGTCGTTTATCATTGAGGTATGCTTTTCTGAAGCGTTGCCAATGCTATCGTTTGACCAAAGAAGAAAACCATATGAACAATGGATTTTCCATTTCTTTGGGCAGACTCGTATCATCAAGAATGTTGACTTTAACGAACTTAAGCTACAAAACATACACACAGACGTTTTCCGCCCAAAAGAATTGTTCTTTGTACGTATGTCGTTCACGAAGTATATACGATCACTTTTTCAATTTTCCTTTGGGTACTTTTCTCGTATAATTACTGCTAGCCCCATTTCCGTGTCGCGGATATCAAAAATGTTTTCAAGCCTAGGTGCGAAAGGCGAAGACTCCGGGGAGCGTCTAAAATCATTCACACTTACCAAAGTCAAGCGTATTTCCACTGGAAATTATGTAGAGCTTTGTGTTGTTTCTTACCTCATTATGGATGTGTTACCCTTCAATCCTTTGCGCATGTGTGAAGTTGAAAATTGTTAACAACATTGAAAAAACAAGGTGGTTTTTTTTGGTGACGGCGTTCATTTACTGCGGTCCTAATGGTCGTCACGAGGGACTGTCCTCCTCCTGTGAATGTTATCAGCGACACGCTTCACTGACGTCATAACCCACTCTCGTGCAGATCACGTGAGCATAAGTGGCGCGCGCAGCATGTGCTAAAATCATTGCGCGCTTTGCGCCGTTTGTGGAACTACTTTATCTATGTTTCTTGGGAGTTCTTATCTCTAACTATTTGCTATGCGATAATGCAGCCCCCACTACTATACAGAATTACATTAAAAGGTTTGAAAAAACATATCTAATTTAATATGCCATGGAATGGGTGCGATAATATTCAGTAGGCCCACAAGGGAGTCCTGTAGCCCGGTTTATGCCAAATAATTGACAGCTAGATTCATAAACTTAGAACAAATGCGACTTCAAGAAGGAAATCTGGTAAACATTTTCACGGAACATGATGTTTTTATATACAACAATCTGTTTTTGTTAGGATTCAGGCGAATATATAATAATAGAAAATCCACCGAATGCCTCTCACGTTATTTGGATCTTTCGGGTGAATGGTACTTTTCATCGATTTCCGACAGTATTTCATTTATGATATTAGTTCATAATAACCGTACAAAACGCGTATTTCTGTTAAAATATTACCATTTCTACTGTTTATTATTTGATGACATGTGACCATTATTTGCGAAGTAATCCCTTTAACACTGACATACAAGGAGAGACAAATTACCTTCTTTAAACATACAACTAATCTACAGAAGACGACAATGAAAACACGTAGGCAAAACTACTGAAAGTAAAATAAAGCTTTTGAACATAGTTGAAAAAAGAATAGCAAAAAGAGAAATTGCTCATTGTGAGGAATTAAGTATTTTGCCACTAAGTCTTCATTTGTCGTCTTATGCAGATGTGGAAACATGCGTCTATGTATGGAAACGTGTTAACAGTCGTAACTATTGCTTATCGGAGATCGAATTGAATTCTCCAGCCATCCACATAGAACTTTTTAACCATCACATCACTGAATTTTATATAATACCCTTTGGGCACTTCACGCACCAGCAACATAAATATCTCATGAAACACATCCTAGACTATGATTTCACTTGTAGACTATTGCCATTTCTAGAGTTCTATATATGTCGTGATCCATGAAAACCGGGTCGCAGCGACATGTGTAGATTTATATGTGTTTGTGCATGCCTGCTATCAGATAAAACTGAAGCTTGCATGTTTATCCGAGGCTAGTATTGCTTTAATACAAAATGGATTGATCCTGATTGACCTTCACTAATACGTAGGTCTATCTTGATCTACATCGGTCATACATGATGGATGCTTGTCCTTCTTGCAGCACCGCTGAAAATGAAACATTTGTTCAAGTAAGTTTGTATGTTTTTTACGCCGCTTTCAACAATATTTCAGTCATATCACGGCGTTTCCTATGTAATTATTATTCCCGAGAACTACCTAACACCGAGGAATCAGTCTTAATTCTATCCCCACAACCATGGGCGCTAAAGGGGGAAGCTACTACTACCGTTTTTGAAGTCGTTAATATGACCCGACCGCGGATCGAACCCAAGTCACCCTGGACCCGCTTCCAGGGCGGACATTCATACCACAACAACGGGGAGACGATATGTAGGATGAAACGTTATATGTTAGTTTGATTTATTTATTTGTTACCAACAAATTATTCGCTGATTTAGTTTATTCGTTGTTGAAGGTCGACGACGGGCCGGACCGATGCAGTGGTTACAACGTCCGCATTGTGACCGAGAGAACTTCGGTCGATCCCAGGTCCGGTAAAACCAACCACTTTAATTTAGTTTAAACTTGTATACTTTAACCCTTTCCCTCATACGGCAATTCTGCAGCAGACGACTTTGAACGTATTTTGTCAAAACATTGAAAATCTCTTTAATTGAATGGATAATCTATGACAAAAAATGGAAAACATTATGGCAAAAGGAGAAATTGCACGTTTTGTGCAATTTCTTCTTTTGTCACTATGTTTTCAAAACGTCGTCTGTTGCAGAGGCGTCAGAAAACGTCTATATGAGGGAAAGGGTTAACATCGAATTTGAAGCAGGTTCTAGCAGCTGATATTAATTACTCTCGATGTTTGCTTCCCAATATTGAGTCGAGAGACTGGGGTTGTCCCGTATTTAGACCCCACTCTCGTGGGAATCAAAAACGCGGACATTTGATCACGATTCGTAAGGCCGACGTGCAACCTTTGGATCAATGGCTTACACGAAAACTTTTCAGTATGACTGTTGTATGTTCTCTATAAAGACCCAGGGTTAGTGCATTATGGTTCACTAAATTACATAAGTTACTGTTAGAAGTTTCATTAATTACCATTTGAAAAGCAGAATCCATTGCTGACGAAGATTTCGCATAGATCTACATATCAATAGCATTCAGTTCAAACAAGATGGCGAGTTTCAATGATAAAGATCGAATATCAAACAGAAAAGAAACGTGATGCTCTATCATACTCTTGATTAGAAATATAGACTTCACGATAAAAACAAAACAGGCAGCACGGATCAATCATTTCCGGTTCGCACTGTGTGTTCATAAACGTTAACTTGACGTAACATTTCGCCAGGTCAAGTAGAAATCTCGAAACATCTCACGAGATTATCATGCAGCGATATATGTAAAGCAAAGGTGACGACATCGAGGGCCTCTTGTTTCAGTTTCAGCGATAAGTTCGGCGTTCCAAAGACACGCAGACGATACAGACGACGTACATCGGGGTGCTTCTGTTTCGATTGCTTGCTTTGAAATCCATCCTGGTGTTTCACGGGTCAGGAGACGTTATCTGAAGCATTAAAATAGTCAAAAAAGCTTTTGGCAAATTTTCAGGAAAACATGGTTAATGTTGAAACAGAGCGCTTGAAGAATTTGCAAATAACGATGAAATTTGGGCTGTGTCACTATAAATTCTACCTAATTGTGAATTTACTTACAGCGAAGAATCAGACCAGCCTCTGCAAACGCACTAACTGATCTGAGCCTAGACGTCCCGCGAGAACAATAATTTAACCTAAAATGTTACACAGAACAAAAAGTCAATTATCTAATTCAACCACACACATATTTGTGTCGATAGCAGAGATTGCTTACCGTATAGTTTGGTACATGTCGGCTTTTACAATGGCGCTGCTCGTTTTCTTTTTTATCCGCCATTTTATTTGACGAAACAAATGAGGCATAAACCAGAAGGAGGCCTGCGACTGAAGGACTGTTCTTTTTCTACAGTCTGGCATTACGGTGCTTATCTGCGGGCATGGTCAGTTGAATTCCTATACTGGCAAATGGCTGTTAGGTTACGTCGAGGTTTTTTTTACTAAGTCTCTTCTGCAATACAATCGTCTGTTTTGTATGTAGACAAAGAGTTCTCGATTTCACGGCATTACCCATTCTGGGTTCGCTTTATCCGTTAACTCAATTTCCATTTTATTACTTCTGCCCCGCATTTGTGTGATCCTATTATAGCATGTTATTAGTTATAGTAAAATGGTTAACTAATTGGTATTTCATGCAGTCACCTATTCAAGCATATGCAGCAGACGACATTTGAAAACATGGTGGTAAAAGAAAGAAAAAATGCTCAAAAAGAGTAATTTCCTATATTGCTGCAATGCTTTCAACTTTATTCGATATCGAGGGCTTGGCGTGAAACGGTTGTAACTAAAATTAGTATTTTTTTACCAAGGTGAATTAACTCGCCATAAAGTTTTTATAAGCGTTAAATCATTTTTCTTGGTAAACAATGGAAATTTAGGTGCCATTGCTCGTTCTGAGCAATGGCACCTAAATTTGCATTGTTTACAAAAGGGTCAAAATTGCCTCTAAACCAAGATTTTCTAAATAGGTTTTTAGTTACAACTTTTTCACGCCAAGCCCTCAATATGTTCTTGTTTAATTATAGAGAGTTTCTCCTTTTCAGACGAGATGTTATCCAAGTGTTCTGCTGCAGTTTTGCTGTTTGTGGCAAAGAGTTAACTATAATTAAATTAAGCACATTGTTTAAAACTCTATTCACGAGGAGTATTTTAAAGGTGCTTATTGCTAGTATAGTCACAGTTTAAAAACTGTTCAAAAGTTGTCTTGAAATATTAGAACCATACTTCTGAGATAAAATTAACTTCACTTTCCGGTACAATAAACATCTAAATATTGATCGTTAATGCACCCGTTTTAACTTGGTAGACATACCCAGTAATCCACATTTTGTACATTTTCACTGCCATCAATTGACTGTTTTTCAACATTTACTGCCAAAATAGTTTTGAACTATTTATTACTAACTTTGTTGTCAATATAAGCAATATTTGCAGAAATTTCAATATTTCAAAATGTTGATCTCCATCTGGAGTTCAGCACCTTAATTTATAGATAAGCTGTGATAACTGAGACAAGACAGCAGAGTGGCGGAGTAGACTGTCAATCCAGAGGTCTGGGGTTCAAATCTCGGTCCGGGTTCTGGAAATTTAAGGGATGCTTTTAAGTGTCTCCCACTCAACTAGAGGTTAAGTACTGGTCACTTCCAGGAAAAATAACCTCGCGTGTATCGGTGCTATATACACCGGGCACGTAACAGAAGCAAGGGGTCTTTTCGGAAAGAGCTATAGTAACGCACCTGGACTCCCGTGTATCTAACGTTGTCTGCTCGCCAAATAGTTAATTCTGCACGGCGAGGGTTAACAAAAACAAACAATGAATAATACAAGACAGCACAGGAGTTTGATAAATCATCTTGACTTTTGCTTCTTACTGAGGATATTGTGAAACAGAATACTTTTAAAATCAATCTGGATAATTAATACAAGCACTTTCTCACTTTCCGTCAATGTTTCTATCTCTTTATCAATAGTTCTCTTCAAATTGTCCATGTCTTACATGAATTTCCAAACATGTTTCGAAACAGACAACTCTAAAAATGAAAAAAACAGCTGAACATTTCCAATATACAACACATCTGCAGCAAACGACTTTGAAAACATGTGAACAAAAATATAGACACTCCCTATAAATGAAGGTATATTTGCTGAAAAAGTTGAAAACATTGTGGCAAAAAGGAAATTGCTCGTTTTGAGCAATTTCTTCTTTTGTCGCCACCACCATGTTTTCAAAACTCCGTCTGCTGCAGATGTGTCAGAAAGCGTCTACATGACGGAAAGGGTTAAGTCATTTAATATTGTAAATGGAAAAAAAATTCTTGATAAAATTAATATAATATAAGCTAAGTCAGGCGTTAAAGGGTATTGTTTTATCCCCGACTTTGGCCTGAAAACTGTCTACAAATAATAAAATAAAGGCTTCGAATTATAGATTACAATTATGTGGTAAAAAGATAATATCTGTTATCAGTGCCACAACGTCTTCAAAATTCGTCTGCTGCAGATGTCTGCATCTATCTCTTTCTCTCTATATATATTTAAGTTATTTTTTCTTTTCTTCCTTTTATTTTTCGATACTCGTTTATTTTAGTGCCTAGATAAACCTTCCATCTTTTCACTCTGAAAGAGTCTAAAATAGCAGATCACTTAACCAATCCCCTCCCCCCCCCAAAAAAAAATTCTGAAGCAGAACGACTTTTAAAACATCAAGGTAAAACATATTGAACATCTCAATAAAAGTATTATTATCGAACAAAGTTGAACGCCTGATTTCTTTTTCCACACTGTTTTCAAAAGTCGTGTGCTGTAGTGTAGATGGGTCACACTTTTGTCTTCGTATGTGAAGGGTTAAAGGGCCAAGTATCACAAAACCACACGATAAACTTCCCTTCTTTCAGCAAATTATTCAAATGCCGGTAAAAGACGGTATCGCGCGTTCTTGTTTACAAATAATGTCAACCATACCACGGGCTTCTCCAGGTGTTTCCAAAAAAGCATTTAGCATATCTGCGCATGTGCTGATAGGAAAGCATTCGGGATGCTGGTTTAACTCGGTTTTTATCGATAAAATCAGATAGGAGGTAGATAAACGGAATACTTTCCGGCATGTTGCGATGTTTTAAGATTATGACGAGCGATTATATAATGAAATTCTCGTGCTGGTGTTTAACTCAAAACCTGATATGCCACTTTTAGATACTTCTTATTTGATAACATGTTAACAGAAGAGGCTTCAATCGTTGAAGCATGTTATTATTGAAATTTAAAATCTAGGAAAAGATGGGAGGGAGGGGCGGAGAAGAAGAGACTCAAGGTGTTTTAATAGATTTTCTATTATTTGCAAATCTTTATAAGTCGTCTGCTGTTGTGTCTTCAATTGTCAATTATATACGGCGAACATGGTAACTATGGTTAAGTTCTAAAATATCTCGCGGGTACAGTAGACGCGTTCCATTGAAATGAAACAACACGTGCATTGAAGGAGGATGCATTCTCATTCTTAAAGCATTTAGTAGGGACTTTGCCTTTTATTTTGAAATATTCTGCAAAAATGAGTTTAAGATAGATAGACATATAATATATATGTTTGTACCACGAGGCAAGAAATGAAAATTGTCCTACTCTTGGTAATGTTTTTCCCAGATATAAATCAACAATAAAAGTTATTATTATTTTTATTATAATTATTATCATTATTATTTTTATTATTATTATTAATTATTATTATTATTATTATATTATTATTATTTTATAAAATAATAATAATAAATATTGTTATTATTTAAGCATAACTATTATTATTATAATTTAATTAAACAATAGGATTCTATTCCCAAGAAAAGAACAACATTCACAGCCAATATACGAAAGAATGAATATAATAATGAATTTGTTTGTTTGTTTGTATTGTGTTTTAAGCAGCTTTCAGGAATGTTTCAGTTTGATTAAAGAATGTCTTGGTAGGTTACCAGTACTACTGGCCTATTTATCATCACACCAGCCAGTCAGTTGTAATGCTAACCCCGCAACCTTCAGCCACAAGGAGGGAAAGCAATTGCTACCCCTTAACTCTTTCAGCGCCGGATTGTTTAAAATAGACTCTTTCATATTCAAAATCGGGCGTCTCCATTTCTCATGTTATGAAAGTTCGGACTATTCTGATAACTAAAAGGCAAGCAATGCTGATTTCAGGTGAGACAGCTCGTTACGAGCTGCCTCACCTGAATCAGTATTGTTTGCAAAAACAACAATATTACCTCTGGCGCTGAAAGAGTTAAAGTCTTGAATTACTTTGAAACTGTGTTATCTTTTATATAAATATAAGCATTCAGAAATAAAGTTTTATCTTTCTTATTTTGGCATTTCGTAGACCGAATCAGACTACCTTGTCCAAAGACTGTAAACGCATCGTCTATGAATACACCAGCAACATTGGTAGTGAATCGGTTAACGACTATATGCAATGCGGTTAAAGAAGGTCCGAGTTATACTTGACATACTATCCGAAGCAATCCTCATAAATTACCTTGAAAATGGACGGAGCAAGGTAGTCCGAAACAGCGTGGGATATTAGTCCCAAAGTCCATTTATAAAAAAATCCAAAGATTAGTTTAGATATTTTTAAAATTGTCTGCTGTAGATTTCTTGTATGCGAGAAAAAGGGCTTAGAATACAAATGAGCCGTCCCACAAGAAAACAAATAGTATGGACTCTGCGTAATGTGTAGAACCAGATCAGCCTGCGCACACCGCGCATGCTAATCCGGGCCGACACATTCCGTCTCAGGTGGATAGAGGTATAGAGTAATGACTCCTGAAACAGAAAATCCACAGGAGGCGAAACGTGTCTGTCCGGATTCGCCTGTGCGGAATGCTTAAGCTGATCCGGGTCGATACTTTACACAGAGTCCACAGTGTTGGTTTTCTCGCGGGACTGCTCATTAATGACCCGCCTCTGGGGATTTGGAGTCTTAAATTGTCTGGGCGGGTTGGTTACATATGTGGTTACATTGACGCTCATCAGGTGTGTGTGTGTTTGGGGGGGGGGGGGGGGGGGGGGGGGGGGGGCTTCACTTCTAGTTTTTAGTCAGAATATAATAATATTTGTGTCCTTATAACATATAGACCGGGTTCAGTCGAGGTTTGTCACCCACGAACTCCATTCGGACATACTTGACGCTTATCATGGCTGTAATTTATTTCGACCAGTTCATCGTCCTGTCATTGCAGACGCCGGCCATTATTTAAGCGATCAACTTCTCTAATTGGTTCTTAATGAACCTTAACGGCCCTCTTGGTGGCAGTTTTGACAAAATGTCTGTCATGGTAAAATGGATCAAATACACCTTTCGTAAGCAGAACTATTTAGCCTCCTTTTATTCCGATAGGAGTATTTTAAAAGACACTCACTTTGACACAGCTGTAGTGCACCTGGCAGTTGAACATTACAGTAACATAGTGTCATAGTAACACAGTGTCACAGTAACATAGTGTCACAGTAACATAGTGTCACAGTAATATAGTGTCACAATAACATAGTGTCATGGTAACATGGTGTCGCGGTAACATAGTGTCATGGTAACATAGTGTCACAGTAACATAGTATCACAGTAGCATAACGTCACAGTAACATAGTGTTACAGTAACATCGTGCCACAGTAACATAGTGCCACAGTAACATAGTGTCACCGTAACATAGTGTCACCATAACATAGTGTCACAGTAACATAGTGTCACAGTAACATATTGTCACTGTAACATAGTGTCACAGTAACATAGTGGCACATAAACATAGTGTCGCATAAACATAGTATCACGGTAACAGTGTCATAGTAACGTAGTGTCACGGTAACATAGTGTCACAGTAACTGTCACAGTAACATAGTGTCATAGTAACATAGTGTCGCAGTAACATAGTGTCGCAGTAACATAGTGTCACAGTAACATAGTGTCACAGTAACATAGTGTCACGGAAACATAGCGTCACGGTAACATAGTGTCATAGTAACATAGTGTCACGGTAACATAGTGTCACATTAACTGTCACAGTAACATAATGTCACAGTAACATAGTGCCACAGTAACATAGTGTTATTATATGTTCAAACACCATAGTTTGGCATTCAATTTGCTTGAGATAAAACACAAATACAGAAACGAAACGAACAATTACGTATGTTATTATTCTATTTATTACAGAAATATATCAAAATAAGATTCATTTATAGTTTATGGTTTATTAGATGACTTTAAGTTATAGTTCATACTTGTCTGTGCAGTCGATCACTCTCAATCACACAAAGTTTTATTCATTGTCAACACTCAACAGCACACATTTTTCAATCATGCATTTTTTTAAAATTATTTATGATATATATAGTGTGTGTTTTAGAACATTGTTTCAAATACGCAGTGTTTTTCAATCACACGGTTTGCATTTCAAATGAATACAATGTAGTTGGGAGATTCTTATTTTTTTTTAAATTTGCATACATCGAATAAAACTGCGTGTGGTGTGTTACATAAATTCCTAAATCTAAAATAACCTTAACCCTTTCCCACTTATCGATTCATTCTGACGCATCTGCAGCAGACAACTTTTGAAAAACTTGTGGCAAAAGGAGAAAGTTTTCAAAAACGAGCAATTTCTCCTTTTGCCACAATGTTTGTATCTCTTTTTTAATAATTAGACACTTATTTATGGAGATTTTTTCACGTGTTTGTATATATATGTTTTCAAAGTCGTCTGCTGCAGATGTGTTGTATGTGGGAAAGGGTTACACCTTTCGAAAAGTTAAGTTTAATTAGACAGTCTCCAGAGAATGGGTTCGGGCGGCGTTACGGGGTATAAACTCTCTGGGAGTCGGATGACGTGCGCCCCTATCAGAAATAACAATAAACCTCACGTAACCACGTATCTGTCATCCAATAAATGCCTTTATCACGTGAAATTCTTCCCCTGGAAATGAAACATTGTGGATATTTGCGACTATAACTAAATCATTGTGTTACTTGAGGCGTTTAATACACGTCCTTCCTTTTTATAAAATGTTTTTCTTTTTCATAACGATTGCGACATGTCCTTAACCCTTTCCCTCATATAGCTGGTTTCTGACGCCTCTGCAGCAGACGGCTTTTTGAAAACATAGTGACAAAAGAAGAAATTGCACACAACGTGCAATTTCTCCTTTTGCCACAATGTTTTCCTCTTTTTGTCATAGGTTATCCATTAAATTATGGAGATTTTCTATATTTTGACAAAATATGTTCAAAGTCGTCTGCTTCAGAATTGTCTATGATATGAGGGAAAGGGTTAACGCTTCCAACATCCAATACATCTGTAGTAGACGACGTTGAAAACATGTTGTATCAACTATTGAAACTCTCTATAAATGAAAGAACAATAAGTGACTAAAGTTGAACACATTTTGCCACACTGTTTCCAAAAGTCGTCTGCTGCAGAAGTGTCAGAAAGCGTCTGTATGTAGGAAATGGTTTAGTACATTTACATGTATGCCGAGCCCCGGTAGTTCAGTCGGTAGCGACGCGGGCTGTCAATCTAGGGGTTGTGAGTTCGAATCCCGGCTCGGCCAACTTTCTTTCCGACGATTGACAAAAGTCAATGCGACATGCGTCATTCGTCTTGCACCAATGGGCTAAGTCTATGTGGAAAAGCAGCCAGTTGCTTGGGAAGATTGTTGTGTGGAGTACTGGTGTGAGAAAACAAGGAAATGTATGAGTAGGTGAACTGGCCACCATGATATAACTGAGAAATTGTTAAAAACGGCGTTAAACCTCAATCAATCAATCAATCAATCAATGTCTTTCTCACACATGCGTTTTACTTTTGAACGAAATAGTGGTAAAATAGAGAACTTGATCTGCGCATTTTATTTTTTTACCTGCGAAAACAAAAAACGTTATGACACGCTGTAAGTTTCAATCTTTGACAGACTATCGTCTCAAAATAGATATGTCCGTGTCACTCAGAACTGTTTAATGGATGTTTTATCCATATCCTGTTAACCCCTTCCCACCTACAACAAATCTGCAGCGGACGACTTTGAAAACATCCAGATGAAAACACTGAAAGTCACTATAAATGAATGTATAGTTACTGAGAAAAGTCATGAGCAATTTATCCTTTAATTACAATGTTTCCCAGAAAAGGTCGTCACAAAGCGTCTATATGTGATAAAGGATTAAATGCTATACTGCTAACTATTTATGTTAACATTTCCAGATTAAAAAATAAAAAAGATGACCCCGAATGCTATATTTTGCAAACGTTTCCATCTAAGGGTATGAGCATGTTCAGACGCCTCCTTAAACCAATGTAGGAGACTTTTGAAAACATTAAAACGACAACAAAAAAAGCACAACATTTCCTTTTTTGGGGTTATACTACGATTGTATGATCAGTCACGTCAAATGGTAAATATATATGTTACCAACGCTATAAATTATTATTTTATCATAAGCATTAACCCTTTCCCTCATACGACAATTCTGCAGCAGACGACTTTGAACATATTTTGTCAAAAGATAGAAAATCTCTATAATTAAATGGATAACCTATGACTAAAAGTGGATAACATTGTGTCAAAAGGAGAAATTGCTCGTTTTGAGCAATTTCTTCTTTTGTCACTATGTTTTCAAAAGGCCGTCTGCTGCAGAGGCGTCAGAAAGCGTCTATATGAGGTGAAGGGTTAAACATTATAATTAGGTTGGTCGCCTTTCTGCGTCTGTCGTTGCTCATTGTGCTTTGATTATGACTGTTTTATCAGCATGACGTATCACATGACCGTCACGTGGTTCGGAAGGTTATCAGAATGAGTGACGTAGGCTATCGTTTATTAATTACGCCTGCATTGTTACGGGCAATATAACTATGTTTTATTAACCCGTTGCCCGATAAACCCTTTCTAAACTATCCATAAAATGTACAAAAAAAAAAAGACAAACAAAATTATAAACGGACGAAAAATAATACACATGTAAAACTAATTTATAAAACAAAATAGAATGGAAAAATGCTCCGTTTGACCGTAGACTGACATGCTACTCTCATTTTGAAAATAGACCTATATGTCAATGTTTTGAACAATTTCTAATTCTTGCAACACTTTAAATTCCTTTGCTGCAGATATTTCTGAAGTCTACTTTATTGATTAAAGAATAAAGACAGGACAGAAAACATGTTAACCTAAAATAAATAAATAAGAAATCGTCGTCTGTTACATGTATATGTGTTGTGTGCTGGAAAGGGTTTATCACTGAGGCCATGTTGATATGAACTCTAGGCGTTATTATATAATTAGAAGTGAGGGGATTGTACCTACTTCTGAAGTTAAAATTCTTTGACGGACAAATTAGGTTAATATTCATTCGTGATCACGCATATAAATAACATTATGACCACACCCGTGGCAGGATATGAGCTGCGTCTTGCGATTTCGGGATCTTATTGCGTTGTCTGTTTTGTTTTCTTGAAGTTTTACGCCGTTTTCAGCAATATCGCGACGACATTCCACTTATCCCTGGCTAAAAACACGTGCCTTGCACTAGGGTACCCCAACATGGCCACCGTGCCGCGATTGGGCATCGAACCCGGAAAGCCAGGATACAAATCCCTCAGGCTAACCATTCGACCACAGCGGATGTATGGGTCTTCTTGCACCTGCACGCAAGGGAGGTTATCGTGATATATAAACTCAGAAGTTGGTCATTTGGGTCGACTGACAGGTTTAGATTTAAATTTGATGTGCCAAGTTGGAAAACCATGGAGCCCATGATACTACAGTCAATACATCGGTTATGAAATCACAGAAGGTTTCACGAAACAAAAATACAAACAGTGCGCATTGGTACGATGACATGAATGTGCATTTCGATTGTGTCTACACTTGTTATAAATACCCTCAGTAACCACCTCGATGGTGTAGTGGTAGAGCGTCTTCCTGGTGTGAGGGAGGTCGCGGGTTCGATCATGCTTAACACCTTAAAATGATAGCAATATATTTCCCTCCTTAACGCTGGTATCAGGATAAATGGAGTAGAAGTACTGGAAACTTTCTTGTCATGAATGAATAACATTGAGATCAAGATGCGATTAGTAATCAAATTATTATTGTTATTATATGTCCAAAATGGTCTTCAATTTGAAAATACAACTAATCACGTGCGTACTTGATGCTTGCTGTGATGGGATTATGATCTGCACACAGATTCATCTGATAATGGTCAAGAATGAGATCCCGTTTTTCTCGTGACTTAAACCTTTATCACATATAACATAGTTGAAGCAAACGACTTCGGAATCATTTAGTAAAATATAAAAAATCTCTTTAAATGAATCGTTCGTTCTCTGGGGTTGTTTACCACCGCATTCATCTATATAGCCATTTGGCGAGCAATCTATAAATGAAATAATAATTGTTGAGTTAAGTTTAAAAAAGAACTAAATTGGTCATTATTGCCACAATATTTTCAAAGGTCGCCTGTTGCAGAGGCGGTTATGGGGAAGGGTTAACACGGTCAATGGGAATGCTCCGATGAAATAAACAAACACTGAATTATATTATGTTTGAGACCTACATTCTTAAAGACTCAACACTTTTAACACCCCCTTACCATTTAACGGCAGCCTATGATTTGCTTTATCCTCGCCGTGCAGAAATAACTATTTGGCGAGCATGTTACGATTGACCCCGTACGCCTTATGAAGCTTACGCATTTTTAAAAACATTGCGGTAAATGGAGAATTAAATGCTAAAAAGTTAATTCCTTTGATGTAATGTTTTATTTTGTTATTTTCCAGATACTAATTCCACAAAACAGACATTTCCTATAATACTATATAAGGTAATAGGCTTAACTTTGCTTAACCCTCTCCGACAAACAGTCGCTTGTTGACGCCTCTGCAACAGACGACTTTTGAAAACATTATTGCGAAAGGAGAATTTACTCATAATGAGCAAATTTTCCTTTATCCTTAATTTTCTCAGCTTAATTCACCAATTGTTTCTTCAGTAATAGACATAGAGTCCCAATATTTTTCAGTTTAAAATGTTTTCAAAGTCGATTGCTGAAGATTTTTGGACAAGGGTTAAGTAAATGGAAACGTTTAAAGATCCGTCCCTACCTACCTTCAGTTACACAGAACCTACCAATTAATTATAATTTGTACTAAGTTTTATCTACACTCTGTAAGTTTACAAAGCTTATGTTTGTAGGTAGAACAAATAAAAACGCGTTGAATGTTATCGCAACACACAAAAACTGCCACGGGAAACTGATTATGCCCGATTCTAAATCGGGGCGCAATGTTTACGTTGAAACAAAAACTCGAACATAGGTTATCATTTATCAGAGCGTATCTCGTATTGGTCCGATACGCAATCAGTAAAACAAACAGATTTAGATAGAACTAGTCTGAGCACCATTCAAACCCGGCTTACACCGGGTACATACCGGGCTTCGAAAAATCCCGCGTTATCTCGCGGTATCTAAATTAATCTCGTGTAATCTCGGACAGTCCTCGCATGACGATAACTCCGAAGATATATCGATAAATACATGTCAAAATCTGTCTACTTACGAAAATTGATGAGTTAATAAAGAGCTCGAATTCGGAAATGTTGTGAAAAAAATTAACAGAACCACAGCACACGAAAATCGGCCTTGACTAAATTAATGACAATGGCTATCAGTAAGACCACATGAAAGATCCGTGTTGTGTCACCACTGATTCAGAATATTTTTAATTCCGCCGCGTAGCGATATTATTTTCATATACATGTTTCAACGGCTCATTCTAGATGACACCATGAAGTGTCTTATTTCCTTTTATATATTTTTTTTCTTGTATCATTTGTATATAGAAACAAGTTCGATTGCTGTTTGTTAACAGTTGATATAATGAATGTATTCAATTAATCTCCGAACGGAGGAAATGATGAGAATGAACCCATTCTTAAGATGCTTCTTAGTACTTGTGTGACACAATGATAATACAAATAATAATAATAGTAATAATAATAATAATAATAAAGGCTTTCTTTAGAGAGGACACTCATTAAACATAGTACATGTTTGCAAGTCAATCTTCCACGAGGGCCTTAAACATAAACAAAATGAAACATGAACAAACATGTGTTACACATGAACAACTCAATATTACAATTATACATACATATATAAATATCAACTTAAAATTGTACCGTAGAACAGCCAATGGCAATATGGAAAGACCTGATCAGTCTGCGATGACGTGAAGGATGATCCGTGTAAGTTTGTGATTATCGTAAATCTCCGAAAGTCGTTTGTATCATGGATTATTTTCAAGAACCCGTGCAATAGATCTTGTTCCATGACTGTTTTTGGTATTACATAGACGTAAATGGGCGTACAACTTTTAAGGCTGTAATGGTATTTCTTTTTTATCAAAATTCATCAACATTATTTCAAAGTGTTTAAGAGAGATAGGACAATTAAGATTCTGTGTCAACTATATCCCACACCCGACCGCTTTCTGACACCTCTGCAGCAGACGACCTCGTAAAGGATTGTAAAGAAATGACAATGTGTTCATTAAAAGCAATTTCTCCCTTTGCGACAATGTTTTCAACTTTATTCAATAACGTTTCTTTCATTTATAATGGGTTTCTAAAATGTTGACTGAACGTTTTCAAAGTCGTCTTCTGCAGATTTGATTGTATGTGGGAAAGGGTTAAACTACATACCAGGTATACACTATTGTGATCATTAAACTGACCAATTCGGACTTTTGCCATAAACAATTATAATTTACATTCGGCATGACTTAAATGTTCTACATATCAAGCACTCAGTCCTCGGGAAAAACAATTTTCCGTACGGCCGATGATTAATGTATTCTATCAAAACTTGACAACAATACATTGTTTACGCGATGAATGAATCGTTTCCTACGAAGGCCTAACTGTATGAGACTTGGGTTATATTTCATGGAAAACAAAGAAATAAAAAAAATAAGTTTGCCTTTTTTTTATGATTTATCTTCTTCTTTAACACGAAATGTTTTCTTCCTGACATGTTGCTTTAGTTTTTATATGTCTAGTGGTATTACATATAATCCTCGTCATGATTCCTATTGTATCTGCGATCAGTAAAGACTCGGATGAGTCTATACATGTTGCTTCATGCAATAGGTCATCCAACAAGAACGTGCAACAAGATGCAACTCTTTCCCTTTCCGAACTAAATTGTCTGTATTGCCTTTACGCACGATAGTAATCTTGGTATCTTTTTGTACAATATTTAATGTCCTGAGTGACTATGTTTGAACTTCGAAGTATACGTCAGTCAAATGTACACACTTATGACAAATGGGTATTATTTATAACTCGCGTTTTGATTCATATTGTATCTGTGAACAGTATGAGTCCGTGCATGTCGCTTCGTGCGATAGATCCCGTTTAGTCTGACTTTCCAAACTTCCTTTCTTTCTTCTTTCTTTTTAAAGAAATATTTTAGTCAAAATGTTAGTCTAACTTTGCTTAAAGGTGCTGTACTCCAGATGGAGATACAAAAAATAAAATGTTGAAACTTCTGCAAATATTGCTAATACTGACAACAAAGTAAGTAATAGGTAGTTCAAAACTATCTTTGCAGTATATGGCTTACTGGGTATGTCTATTGAAAGTCATGAAAATATACAAAATGTTGCTTACTGGGTATGTCTACCCAGTTAAAATGAAGCATAAACTATCACTATTTAGAGGTGTATTGTACTGGAATGTTAAATTAGTTATCTACTTTTATCCCAGAGTTATGATTCAAATATTTCAAAACAACATTTGAACAGTTTTGAAATGTTGACTTTACTATCTATAACTTGGAGTTTAGCACCTCTAATAGAATTAAAATGAAAAGTGATGAAGTATAATTTTATATTTTTATTCCCACATACATAACACAAATCGTGTAACATATTGTAAATAAAGTATCTACGGTAAGTATGGTAGACGCATGCTGACGGATTTGCAGCCGACATCTTTTGAAAGCATTGTCCGTATTGACGCGGGCTGTCAATTCAGTGGTTCGAACAACAGCTCGGCCAACTTTCTTTCCGACAATTGACAAATGTCACTGTGATAAGAGTCATTCGTCTTCCACCAATGGGCTAACAGTATATGTGGAAAAGCAGCCAGTTGCTTGGAAAGTATGTTGTGTGGAATACTGATGGTAGAAAGTCGTGAAACACATGAGTATGTAAACTGGCCGCCGTGATATTGAGACATTATTAAATTAATCAAAACCGTATTGACGTTGCGTTCGATGTTATCATGTGCTTTAGTGTACACACAACTCAAGGTCCCGAGTATGTTTGAAAGATACGACAGTCAAAATTACACACTAATTGTTTTTATTATTACACTGAAGATATTATTATATCAGGTAAACTGTTTAACTATTTCCTACATGCAACACATCTGCAACAGATGATTTTGAAAACAACTTGGCAATACTATGGAGAAGTGCTATAAATGGAATCAGATTGGAAAACTGTTTCAAAACGATAAATTGTTCAGGTTTGTATCTCCATTTTTTTAAAAAAAATCCTAATCGGCAGATGCAACAAAAGGCGTCTACATGCGGGAATCGGTGTAGAAAGAGGGCGAATCCTAAATGAAAATGAATCTATATCCTGATTGGGTGAGTCAAAATGCTGAGATGTCAAATCATTCCCATCACACAAAAAGTAAAGTGACATATAAATAATTTCTTGTGGGGAGATTTATGTACCACAAGTGTTCGCGGAAATCACGCACCGAACGGGGTAAGACAGGGACGGGCTAGGTATTTGATTGACTGTGAAACCCCACTCAACATATCCACTAGTCTATTGTTTATGAACTGTCATCTACGAAACGGTGCATAGGTAGAGAGAGCGTCCGCCTATCGAACCAATGGTCACGGGTCTTATCTTTTGGGATTTCTCCACATAAACGGCCCGAGTACTGGTTAAGTTTCCAGGAAGCAGACATCGAGCGTGATAAATATAAGCTGAAAGCTTGTTTCGCAATCGATGTAAAATATATAATTTTGAACTAACCACAGGGCGTTTGCGATCAGTGTAGAACCAGACCAATCTATGAGACTGCACTACACTGTTCACAAATAGTCACAGACGCTTTCAGTTATATTTTGTCAAACATTACCTTTTTGGATCAGACACTATGGATGCACAAAAAACTATATTTCATTTTCTCTTGTCATGTATAGTATGATAATTAATGTGTTTCATTCTGTTTGAGGAAGGATTATTCATGTAACTTTTAAATTAGAAGTAATCGTTAATTACCTTTCTTTTTTTCATTACTATTTTCATTTATTTTTTATTTCATGCAAGTTTTAGATAATGCTTCGAATATTCTTAGAAGCAAAATACTAAATATGATTGCGAAATACTCGAATTATCTTTTCCGAAAGTTTCTATCTAGCTGATATGACCGCATTTCGAGAAGTGATTAAGAAGTTCGAGGAAAACTGGTCTGATTTCTTTACTTCTATTAGACTTTACTAATTGCACTTTTTCTATAGTTTACAACGGGTCGGTATTTTGGAATAAGACTGAGTGTGTGGATTTGATGATCTGAACGTACACTATACAAATGCCAGCTTCACCCTCTTAGTTAACTTCTATTGTTATCATTTTTTTAGGAAAGACGACTCCGTATATATATAATAACATGTTGAAATAAAGCGCAATGATACACGTGATAGGTGTTTAGCCCCGGTAGTTCAGTCGGTAACGACGTGGGCTCTCAACACAGGGGCTTTGAGTTAAAACCTAAACTCAACCAACATTATTTCCGACTGTCGACACAAAACAATGCCGTAAGCGTCATTCGTCTACCACTAATTGTCTATCAGTCTTTTAGGAAAATGCGGACATCTACTTGGAAAGACTCATGTGTGTAGCACTGGTGTGAGAAATCTAGGAACCACATGAATGTGTGAACTGGCCGCCGTAATATTACTGAAATAATGTTAAAAGCAGTGTTAAACCCATACTAATCGATACATCAATCAATCAATCAGTGCTGTTAAACCCAAATTAATCAATCAATCAACTAGTGACAGGAATTTAGCCGGATAAAGGCTTCTTTTTCTCAAAGTGGATAACTTATCCATGTGTTCTTTTCACATTCTGTTTCGCAGGTTCTTTGTGCTAAGCAAGTCGTCAAAGAAGTGTTATCTAATTTCTGGAAACAGATGGACTTAGTGTATCTTACAACATTCAACTGGAGAGAAAAAAGCAGAGCCGATTAATTAAAACACATACCAGTGAATACCTTTCATTAGGTTTCCCATGCTCTGCGATTAAGCGAAGCTAATGAAATAATTAACCCCCGCATGTCACTCAAAGCGTATCGATAATACAGCGATATAGGGGAGATTAGCCGCGATTAAACGGGTAGAAGTGAGATATCAGGGGAGATAAACGCTGATAACGCATGTTCTGATCATAACTCAGGGGCCGCAACAAATCCAAACGTTTTCTCCGATTTGTGTTTCGTGAACGCATTTTCTTTTTAAATTTATCGAGGAAATACTTTTATGTTTTTTGTGATTTTTTTCAAGATTGAGCTGTTGAATATACAAGGTTATTTCAAGTGGTAAATACTTATTGGATCCTGAGGATTCACAAACAATGCTACGGGTCTTTTCTTCACAAGACTTGGCCCGGTCCTTTTTTACTCGCTTGGACATGCAAAAAACCAAGAAGGGCTTATTTCGTCTAGACGGATGCATCAGTTTTAATTAGACTGTAACCAATACCTAAAAGTTAGGTATCATATTAGCTCTAAGTCAATGCTCTCAGAATATCACCTGTAAACCATTCTATTAATATCCAAACTTTGTGACGGTTTCATGTTAAGGTAGTTTTATGCCGTTTGTAACATTAGTTCAGTTATATTACGGCGACAAACCACTTCTTCATGATCCCTGGGTCAACAGACCTTTGCTGGGATAGGAAATGTGCGTTGCCCAAGGGCGTTACACCTTGCCTGCCTCGAATGGACATCGAACCCAGCATGGCCCGGTTGAAAATCTCCGACGCCAACCATGGACAGTTTCCTTTGTCAAGTTATATAGAACTGTATTAAGTTATCAGTCATAACATTGATGATTGGCTACTGTTGGACAACTGCAATTGGTCTGAGGCCTTTATAGGATAAAATAATCTACACACTGTCGAGATTTGGGGTGTTCAAAGAATTATTAGAAAATGATTTGCTTTGAATTAATGAAGATAATGGTTTCGTTTTCGGGGAAATAATAATAACAATAAAAATTCTCTTTTACCATTTCATTTGTGTTTCGTTTCGAACATAACCCTTTCTCACATGCAGACGCATGTTGACACAATAGCAGCAGACGACTTTTAAAAACATTGTGGCCAAAGGTGTAATTGCTCATGATGAACAACTCCTCCTTTGGTCACACTATTTTCAACTTTATTTAACAATTAAGCTATCTTTCATGGACATTTTTCAGGTTTTTGTCACTATGTTTTCAAAGTCGACTGCTGCAGAATGTTTGTACGTGGGAAAAGGTTAGGATTGCGAAGATGGTTCTCCCCCTTTTCGCGCGTCTCGTGTCTGCGTCTCCTTGTTCATTAATAACTAAAATCAAAAGAAATTAATAATCGGTCCCTAATGAAAGCAAATGGATTATTTCAGAGATCGTCTAAGCGCTTTATCTTTATTGTAGAAGCATCTGCTGTATCCCGGCACCTGTTCTCAGACAAAATCTTCAGTTTAATGTCATACAAACGGGAAAACATATTCCTGCAAGAAGGGGTTAAGCCACTCTGAGCGTGCTATATTGTCTTTATGTCACTATCAACAATATTAAATTGTATTACTGGTTTGCTTGTGGGAGAGTGAGGGAATGTGGGGAAATGGGTAAAAGAAGTGAGAATGACAGCGAGCGAGAGAGAGAGATAATGAGACAGAGAGAGATAGGGAGGGAGTGAGAGAGAGGGAGAGGGAGAGAGAGAGAAGAGAGAGAGAGAGAGAGAGAGAGAGAGAGAGAGAGAGAGAGGGGGGAGAGAGAAAGATAGAGAGAGAGAGAGAGAGAGAGAGAGAGTAAGAGAGAGAGAGAGAGAGAGAGATAGAGAGAGAGAGAGAGAGAGTAAGAGAGAGAGAGAGAGAGTAAGAGAGAGAGAGAGAGATAGAGAGAGAGAGAGAGAAAGGAAGACAGTTAGAGACAGATGCAGAGACAGATGCAGAGACAGAGACAGAGATAGGGTTAGAGACAGAGAGGGGTCAGTCTTTAAACTAAGAGAAACGTTAATTTAAAAGTAAAAAAGAATGGGAACAGAAAATTAAAAAATCTGATTCCACCAATCAAGTGAAAGTTTGACATTCGAATTATTTATCGTAAGCCGTACATTCGTTCCCACAGGTTCGTTTATACTCGGAGCTCTTCGGACATTATCCAGACTTGTTTCTAGAACTGGTTTACGATCTTTTTCCTAGCACTTCCCTTGACGGGTTTTAATTTACTAATTGCCGAGTTATCTGCTAAATGCGGAGGTCAGATAACGATGCATAAACGTTTGTCTTTACCCTTTCCCACATACAATATTCCCTTTCTGAGCGCCTCCCGTAGAAGACGACATTAAAAAACATTGTGGCGAAAGGAGAAATTGCTCATGATGAGCAATTTCTCCTTGTACCACAATTTTTTTCAAATATATTAATTAATTATAATCTCATTCATAAAGAGTTTCCATAGCTTTGCTTAAATGTTTCCAAATGTGTCTGCTGCAGATTGATTGAACTTGGAAGAGAGTTTACCGGTTATACGCGACTTTCCCACCTACAGGAAATCTGC
The DNA here is from genome assembly GCA_031761405.1 of Serripes groenlandicus. Classification (NCBI taxonomy): domain Eukaryota; kingdom Metazoa; phylum Mollusca; class Bivalvia; order Cardiida; family Cardiidae; genus Serripes; species Serripes groenlandicus. The sequence continues at coordinate 8,695,444 of JASEVX010000013.1, forward strand.
AGCAGACGACTTGACATGCCAGTGTCAGACACGTTCTTCTACTCTACTTTTCCATTTCCTGAAGTATAATGAGCAATTTTCAAAGTCGCCTTTTGTCGATTTACCATATGTGATAAAGTCTTAAATTATAAACATTTACAATTTACATATATTTGTAACTTATGGTTATGGTGGGGTGGATTTGAATATTGGTATTTTCGTTATTTCGAGGCTGTGAATTAAATGTCGTTTTAATAAAATGAACTATCTGATAACAGTTATTCCAGGGACGTAGATACGTCCCTGGTTTATTCTGAAAAACTGTTTTATTAACATGATGCATTTATAATGACTATATATTGGTCAAATTTGAAAGAATTGATCTATAACACTGAGTCAACTTAGGTTCGTTTTCACTAACCAAACGTATTTAGTTTTTTGCCGTAATGTCTTTAACCCTTTCTCTCATATATACGTTTTTTGACGATTCTGCAGCAGGCGGCCTTTTGAAAACATGTTGAGAAAAGAAGAAATTGCTCAAATTGTCACCATGTGTTCAGCTCTATTCAATATTTGTACTTTCATTTAAAGGGAGTTTCCAAATGTGTTCGGGTATGTTTTCAAAGTCGTCTGCAGATGTGTTGTATGTGGGAAAGGGTTAACTGTCTGCTGCAGATGCGTCAAATGATTCTGTATGTGGAAAACAATGAGTTAAGCAAAAGATTAGAAAACACAAAAGAACTATAGACACCGATTTCAGTGCAAGGCCCTGTACAGTTCATACCTCAGTAATTCAATAATAAAATGTTATCTGCGCATGTCACAGTCAATCATCCATGATGCGCCGCGCGTTCGGCCCGGGACGTCACGATTTGACTTTTCTTAACGCCCTAATTCCAAATTTATGACTACCCAAGGTGTCTTCGGAAATTAGGAAAGAATTTATTAATAATTTCTCATGGAGAGATTTTTATCTCGCGCATGCATGTGGTAATTAACTAGTACCCTTATACATACGAGTCTGTTTTAGTCTATCTTGCGGTCCAATGAGTAATCCCTGTGACGGTTTTCATTCCTATGAAACTATCTCAATATATGAGCCGTCCCGCGAAGAAACCAACATTGTCGACTCTACGTAAAGTATCGATCCGGATCAGCCTTAGCTTGCCTCGCAGGCTAACCCGGACATACACGTTTCGCTTACTGTGGATTTTCTGTTTTAGGAGTCAATACTCTATACCTCTATGGCCCTGAGGCGGAATGTGTCGGCCCCGGATTAGCCTGATCTTGGTCGATACATTATGTAGAGGCCATAATGTTGGTTTCTTGCTGGACGGCTCGTATATATATATATATATATATATTGTAATTATTTTAGATTACAATCGTATGTCAATATTGTATGTGTTATTATGTAACAAGGATTGGTAATAAATGAAGTGTATGTCTGTCCGTCTGTCTGTTAGTGGTAGTGAATATAGTACAGTACAACCAGGGCAACATGGTTAATGCAGACGACAACACTGTATATATACAAAATACTATTGTCCATAGTTCAGTTGATGAATTTACCATACATTTGTGGAATTGTTAAATTGTACTTAATAGACGAATCATAAAACCCCTTTCTAGAAAAGGTATTTTCTATGACCATGAGCAGAATATACACACATCGGCGAAGACAATACTTCATTGCCGTTAAGTATACAGTTACTTTTGCATCACAGAAATATATACTTCCTGTACATGTATACATACGACAAAATCACAACATAAATGATAGCAAATGAATGGTGAAACCTTTTATTAAATCCCGAAATAGTATTAAATACTATTAATAATTAAATACTATGTAATACACATTTTTGACAGACGATACATCTTGACCTATTCTATGTTCAAATAGACAGTGATAGTTGGTACCAAAATCTCACTGAAATCAGACCGAAAAAGTTCGCTGTACCTATATTGGATCTAACGACATCTCATCAAAGGTCGTTTCGAAATGACCCTATACCTTTGAATATATGAAATGAGCTCCATTGTCTGTCAAATGAAATTATATGATAAAACCAATGCTCTTTTTACTGCTATCACAATAGTTACAAACAATCTGAACACTCGACTATCACAGTTTCTCTATCGGGTTTATTTATATGGGTTATCTACCACTAATAATACCTAACAATTTTGTAGACGTCACTTTGATTGGGTGACGCAACGACCTGTTTTAGGAAGTCCTCAGATCTATACAATCGTTAGCAAATAAAGTGACGTTTTTGTCTGGTTTTAATGAGATTTAGTTTGCATCCACATTGAAATCCAAATAATGACACATGCCCGTAACCACGTGCAAATGTGTACCATGTTGGTTGATATTTCCATGTTATTATTTCCGTTAGATTATAATGACGAATATCCAAAATTCATCTGGAAACATTAAACAGTATTTGATAATTTTTTCCAAATTAATTAAAGGCCTATTTATAGGCCGTTCATGAAAATATAAATTTTGGAGTATGTTCAGTGACAAACATAACTAGATTTTACACCGTAACAAACACGTATCCTCTAATTATTCGCCATTGATGTACATAAGACCATGCAATTAATTGATCTTACAACGTTAACTCTTTTGAAATTAGAAAAGAAACTTTAAAATAATTATCCATGTAAATATTCTTCCACATAGTCTATATATAATTTTTTCTTTCTCATTTTTATTATATATTTTTTTCTCTTTTTTCTCTGTGAATATATTTATTTCTTTCTGAGTGTTGTTGTTGTATACTATAGTTTGTAACGCATGTAAATATGAAATGACGGGGAACACTTGTTGATCAAGTCTAATAATAAACAAATTCCGGAACGTTAACTTACACGTAATAGACTATCAAGACACCTTTGTTATAATCAGTATTCAGGATATCGCCGTTGCCGAGTGGTTAGCGTGAGGTATTCGGAACCAGACGTCCCTACTTCGATTCCCACTGGCGCCGGTCATTGTTGGGTGGGCATAAATCATAGACTTGTACTGGTTTTCTTACCCAGGGATCATGAATAATCGATATGTGGCCTTGATATACCCGAAAATAATGCTGAAAACGGTGGGGAAAAAAATCATAAATAAAATTCTCACTTAACCCTTTCCCTCACAAGACAATTCTGCAGCAGACGACTATGACTAGAAGTGGAAAACATTGTGGCAAAAGGAGAAATTGCTCGTTTTGAGCAATGTCTTCTTTTGTCACTATGTTTTCAAAAAGCCGTCTGCTGCAGAGGCGTCAGAAAGCGTCTATATGAGGGAAAGGGTTAAGTTTTTTCCCGATGCCTCCGTTCAAGATGTGACAGAGACGTATTCTAATGATTTAGGGGTAAACATTGGCATGGTCAAAATCAGAAATCGATTTCACTTAATTTTGATGGAGAGCCGATTCGTTGAAACCTACACCAATGTGTTTAAATACTTCTATTTGTAAAAGACTAGTGGTATTACTGTGCTTGAAATTGTACAGGGTTAAATACCAGAAAACATCTAGTCTAACTAATTCTGGGTTTAATAATAGAAAACATCTAGTCTATCTAATTCTGGGTTTAATAAAAGAAAACATCTAGTCTATCTAATTCTGGGTTTAATAAAAGAAAACATCTAGTCTATCTAATTCTGGGTTTAATAAAAGAAAACATCTAGTCTATCTAATTCTGGGTTTAATAAAAGAAAACATCTAGTCTATCTAATTCTGGGTTTAATAATAGAAAACATCTAATCTATCTAATGCTGGGTTTAATAAAAGAAAACATCTAGTCTATCTAATTCTGGGTTTAATAATAGAAAACATCTAATCTATCTAATTCTGGGTTTAATAAAAGAAAACATCTAGTCTATCTAATTCTGGGTTTAATAATAGAAAACATCTAATCTATCTAATTCTGGGTTTAATAAAAGAAAACATCTAGTCTATCTAATTCTGGGTTTAATAATAGAAAACATCTAATCTATCTAATTCTGGGTTTAATAAAAGAAAACATCTAGTCTATCTAATTCTGGGTTTAATAATAGAAAACATCTAATCTATCTAATTCTGGGTTTAATAATACAAAACATCTATCTAATTCTGGGTTTAATAAAAGAAAACAACAGGTCCATCTAATGCTTAATGGTGAAATTACACCTGAAGTAAATACAATCAGATCTATAAACAGTTTTAATGTAATGTGTCTAAATTGTGATGTGCCAATTAAAGGTTCCACAACGAGCGGATTGTTTCTCGGCTGCCATACATCATCCCGCCGGAGGTGTGTTCGACTCGTTAAGATCCGGTAACCAGCAAACACGACATAGACCGGTACCCTGTGTTTTGACATAAATATGTCAATATTTACTGGGAAATCTGAGAACCAGTCCACGTTTTACGACATCACGTTCGTCTGGTACCCATCATGCCTCGATGCTGTCAAACTTTCCGTGAACTATGGAATGAAACAGGTAATCATTAAAGTAGAAGCCGCACCACAGAGAAATATCCCTTGGGAATATACGACACATTTTACAGTTCTAACTCGGTCTTGCACATTCCTTCTAAAAACTGATATATGAGAATTCTTCTAACGAACAAATCATTTAAATAGAAAATAATAAAGTGCACTAATTAGGATGCAATAAGTCGTGTATATGTAACTAATACATTTCATGATATAGGATACTTGGTTAATAACTATTTAACCCTTTCAGCGCCGGATTGTTTAAAGTAGACTCTTCCACGTTCAAACTCGGACGACTCTATTTTCATGTTATAGGATTTTTGGAATATTTTCAAAACTCACAGCCAAACAATGCAGATTTCAGGTGAGACAGCTCGTCACGAGCTGACTCACCTGAATCTGTATTGTTTGCAAAAAGCTCAATATTGCCTTTGGCGCTGAAAGAGATAATAATTATTTATATATCTACATTCATTGTCCGTATTAAGAATTGTTGTCAAAATTGTGTATATTGTGAGTAGCTCTCATACATTGATGTATGTGTTATTTATAGGTAGTGTGGGCTGGAGGCTTTATATTACAATACAAGCATATTGTATTGTATTGTGTTGTAAATGCAAATGCATATGCCAATCACCATGTCCCTCGTAACCCTTCGCCTGTAGACGACAATTGAAAACATAGTTGAAAAAAGCCGAGGAATTGCTCATCATGAGCAATTTCTCCTTTTGCCACAATTTTTTAAACTCTTTTCAATAATACTGCTTTTCTTTATAGACATTTTCATTGTGTTTCTAAAGACTTCTGCTGCAGATTTGGTGTAAGTGGGACAGGTTTAAAGCTCCGATTTGGATACGGGTAGTTTGTGCAGTATGTAGCTCAGTCTCATGTTATATACGAGGTATTAACCCTTTCCCTCATATAGACGCTTTCTGACGCCTCTGCAGCAGACGGCTTTTTGAAAACATTGTGACAAAAGAAGAAATTGCTCAAAACGAGCAATTTCTCCTTTTACCACACTGTTTTCCACTTTTAGTCATAGGTTATCCATTCAATTATAGAGATTTTCTATTTTTTTGACAAAATATGTTCAAAGTCGTCTGCTGCAGAATTGTCGTATGAGGGAAATTGTTAACGCTTTCATTCGGAATCCCTGACAGTACGTTATTATGCGGGGTGACTCATTATAGGGTCTTGGAATGTTCACACGTAAATTAGAGGTTTATTTCAAGTGTTTGGATTCAAGCACGGAGTGAGGTACATAAGTAAGCATCAACCTATGTTGGTGTTCGCTGATGGATTTTACAAAGGTTAAAATGAACAACTACTGTTTATATCAGTTTTGCATTAAAACCATATTCAACAAGAGGGAAATAAAGTCCCTCGTAAATTAAATAAAAAAAAGAGGAAGTAAAAAAGACAGCTAGTTGCAGAGACCTATAATTTATTTTGAATCCCTAAGTTTTCAACATATTTCTTAACATATGTCTTCTTAATATAAAATAATATACACATTGAAATAAGAGAAACTCCTTGCAAATACACGAACTTTTAATGTACTTTTATACTATTAAGATCCTTATTCATTGAAGTTTTACGCCGATTTCAACTGTTTTTCAGTTACATCACGACTATGCTCAATTATCGTTTAAACGATACCACTTTTAATTTCAAAATGAATATGAGTATATCTTTTGAAAATCACTTGTTCATTACAAACATTATGATAGGGATCATAAATAAGTGAACTGTCGCCGTGATATAACTGAAATAATGTTAAAAGTGGCGTAAAACCCCAATAAATCAAATCAAATCATACATTGTGAGGCGTCCTTAAAACAACTCGAAATCAAAAGCTTTGGACCAAAGCATTTATAACTGTCTTTAAATCTGAGATGTTTACTTCGTAAAAATAACAATTGTCGAGCAGCATTGCTTTGTAAGAATAAATAAACGTTAACATCGAAAGTATTCGACTGTTTTGAAAATAATCTGAGGTAACATGGTACCGCCTTGAAAATGTGTTTTTGAAAAGCGAGTTCTACCTATACCGCAATGTTTCACAAATGTAGTCTGGTGCAGTTTCGTCAAACATCGTATATGTCATTAACACTTCCCTCAAACAGACGCCTACTGACGCCTTTGCAGCAGACGACCTTTGAAAACATTGTGCCAAAAGACGAAATGGCTCATCATTAGCAATTTTTTCTTTCGCCACAATGTTTTCAACTTAATCTAAAAATTTAGCTTTTATTTATATATATAGTGTGCATGTCTTTGTTTAAATGCTTTCAAAATCGTCTGCTGCAGATTTGTATATGTTGGAAAGGGTAAAGAGAATACGAGACCTCATTTAAGACTGGTGACTGTCCATCAAAAAGATCTATAATTCGAAAAATATAGAACGCGTTTGTATTTGATTCACCTTTCACCTCGGAGTTTCCGATGATTTTGATGGCAGAAAAGTGCATAGAAAATTAAATGATAATAAAGTTAAACAAATGCGAACAATGAAGACATATACTATTACAGTATGTTACAGAATTAAATGGTATATTCGATTGACGAGAATTTCAACCGTTTTATATGAAGACTTATTGTCCCGGATATCGCAAGTTATCGCGAATTATCGCGTTATAGCGAGATTACGAGAGAACTACATCCTCGTAGGGAAAATTATAGAAGATAACCTTTAAAACATTACAATTATGTTATACGCAATAAACCAGATAATAAACACCGCTTTAGTTTGGGTTTTTATCCACTGAGATGTACAAGCTTTACTTATTATTATTCTATGGAATCTGACTTGTTTTTGTTATTTTCTTGTTTAAAGGGAGTGTCGCATGATATTAGATTTCAAGATTCAAAGTCTTTATTTCGTTACCTAAACATACATGTTTCTTGTTACATAATACGTGTATATACATTTATGTTATCAACGTGACATAATAAAGCAGTATGTTACAGCAAATAATAATAAAAGTATTAAAGATATAACTCAACTAATACTGATAGTAATTCAGCTCAAGTTTTAGTGATAGTAGTAGATGCTGATATTCAATAGAATATAATAGAATAGAATACAATACATTGTATTACATTCAGGCATATTTGCCTATAGTAAATAACAAACAAGCATGTACAATTTACAAAACGTAATCTATGCTGATATAGTTAACCAGATAACACATTAACCATACACCACGTGATGAGGGCATTACATCCCATATTTTAATATTTTCCAAAATACAGACGCTGTAAGCCTTTGCAGTAGACAACTTTTGAAAAAATTGTTGCAAAAGAAGAAATTGCTCTTAATATGCAATTTCTTATTTGCCATTTTTCATTTTGGCACAATGATCTGAACTCTATTTAAGAATCAAATTTTAGAATTTAGGTTTATGAAGTTATTAGCAACTCTGAAATATTGATGTCTTTGTTGGTTATGGATGCAATAACTGCATCTTGTACAAGCTGTAGCTTCGACCTGCTCGAACGAGACCATCGATATAATTATAGATGTGTATATATGTATATATTTATGTATATAGACTTCATGAACCACACATTGATAAGAATGCATTAACTTACGTACATAGACATTACCTTTATATATAGTGACATATAGGCCCAAGGGGCCGGGTGTTTTTCCAACAAACTTTGTATTATGTTTGATTTTATGTTATACACATGTCACTTTAATAAAGGATTTACTTATTTACTTACTTACTTACTTACTTACTTACGTACTTATAAAACAACCCAACCAATCTCCCATTCAAGAAGAAGAAAGAAACCGCACCGTATCTATTAATGGTTCGCACAGTATTTTCTCTACAGAAATCAATCTGGGTCCAATTCCACCAATCTTACTCATCATTTTTGTTTCCATTATAGAAATGCAAAATAGTGCATTGCTTAGCAGTATTACCAATCAGCCAGGTAACTATTTATGTAAACACAATATTAGGGAAACAACAAGTGGTGAAAATGCTTTAAATATTAAAGTATTTTTTAGCTCAAAGTAAAGATAGTGGAATCGGACCCTGATGCATATTTTTTTATCTAAACACATGATTTCTGTCTAAACACATGATTTCTGTGAGTGATGTTTTGAAAATACAGTTTGTCACTTTTACCATGTATTTCCTCGAAAACGACGTTATTTTCATAATTCCTGTTTCTGTAGATTGGTTAATTGAATGGGGTTAAAACTGATGTCAACAATATTTCAGTCATATCACGACAACCAGTTCACCTACTCATGCGTGTTCTGACTTTCCCATACTATAACTCTACACAGCAGTCTTTCCAAGCAACTGTCTGTTTTTTCCACATAGACTGTTAGCCTATTGATGGAAGTCGAATGACGCTTGTCACGGGGACTTATGTCAAACGTTAGAAAGAATGTTGGTCGAGCTGGGGCTCGAACTTATAATCTTACAGGTACTGGGCACTCTTTTTGAAGAAGACGACATATATACGTATTATCTCAACTTTAACTAAGTACTTTAAGGGTATTTAGTTTTAAGACGAAACATCGGGCAACAGCCCCTTTATAAACCTCATTGCCTGAAATGGGAAACCGTGTAAGTGGTAACGCTCAGTATAAAGTTTTGGTTTGACGTTTATAATATTTCCTTAGATCCTTTTCCTAGACTATTTTTGAATTAATGCCCATTGTGTTGGTTTTTATGCCATTTTCAACAGTATTTCAGTCATATCACGGCATAAACAAGTCAGTACAAGGCTACGAAATGTGCCTTGGCCAAGGACACTCCACCATAAACGCAGAAAACGAGGATTGGACCAGGAACGCCAGGTCCGAATACCTCACGCTAGCCACTCGGCCATGTCGGATTCCTATTAACCCTTTCCCTCATATAGACACTTTCTGACGCATCTGCAGCACACGGCTTTTTGAAAACATAGTGACAAAAGAAGAATTTGCTCAAAACTAGCAATTTCTCCTTTTGCCACAATGTTTTCCAATTTTAGTGATAGGTTATCCATTCAATTATAGATATATTCCAATTTTTGAAAACATAGTGACAAAAGAAGAAATTGCTCAAAAGAGCAATTTCTCCTTTTGCCACAATGTTTTCCACTTTTAGTGATAGGTTATCCATTCAATTATAGATATTTTCCACTTTTTGACAACATATGTCCAAAGTCGTCTGCTGCATATTTGTCGTATGAGGGAAAGGGTTAACGAATTAATTTTGCAATAGAGTTAGTAATGCATACTGTGAAACAGAGTTTATATTGAACACATTATACTTGATTGAAACCATGATATCACACAACCTTCTTATAACTGGCTACCTCTCAGCATTGACTGGTTTTAGCCGATCGGTGGATGACGAAGACACTAGCAAGAATCCGCATTGACCAACCCGAGCCGGAATTCGAACTTACAACCAGCGGACTGATAACCCTCGTCGTCGTTACCGACTGCGCATTCGCGGTTCGACGGTGATAACAAAAGCAACAATTTGAAAGCAGATGTTAACCACGGGAGAAAATCCTAACATGAATTTGCGTTTAATTTGCCGAGCAATTACTGCATTAAAATGGAGATAACATGCGATGTGATATTTTTTCCCATGCGAAAGACAAGAACTTGACAGATTGTTCTGTACATAAAACAGGCGTTAAGGCGAACACCCAAAAACACCAGACTCGATTGGCCAGAAATCCAGGACTCGAACTTTGCATGTAGCTCCCACCTGTGATCAATTAAACAATTAAACGGTCGTTGATAAAACATGCTTACCCCGGCATGATAAAACGTACTTGAGCCGTTCCACGAGGAAACCAACATTGTGGATTCTGCGTAAAGTATCGACCCGGATCATCCTAAGCATGCCGCGCTGGTTAACCCAGAAAGACACTTTTCGCCTTCTGTGGATTTTCTGTTTCAGGAATCATTACTCTATACATCTATCCCCCTGAGACGGAATGTGTCGGCCCGGATTAGCCCGTGCGGACTGCGCAGGCTGATATGGGTCGATACATTACGCATAGTCCATAATGTTGTTTGTATCTAGAGACGGCTCATTAAGCGACATAGTGTAGTAACTGAACACTTCACAACAGTATCACGATAGCATAGAAACATAAGTTTTGTAATTGAACATTTCATGCTACATTTTCCAAAATGTTTTCAGGCGTTTGGTTTAAAACCATTTGCATCAAAGGAAAGCTTTAGGCTCGTAAAAAAACCAGTTAAGGTAATTTGATAAATTTCGTACTGTTGTTTTGAATGTATTTTATATAAGTTTAACCCTCTAGAATTAACTCTTTTAAATCTAAAGTATAAGTATTGACTAATTATTAGCAAATTCTCCCTTTGCTACAATCTTTTATTTTTTGAAAAGACGTCTGCTGAAGATGCGTCATAATACGTCTGCAAGTGGAAAGGGAGGGTAAAGGTCGAACGTGTAGAAAATACGATGAGGCTAGTTACAATTCACTTTCCTTCTATGTATATGAATTCGAGTGAATGCTAACGCATGAACATTGTTTGCACAGTTTGTGGATATGAACAGTTTTATACTGTCGCCACGCCACCTATGTTCAAATGGGTTGGTTTCTTATGAAGGCATCTATACCTTGAGTGTAGCATTAATTAGTTACATGTATTTGGAATTAAATATTCATGATATTTTAGATTTTAGAGAAGGAATTGAAATATCTGAACTTTCGAAAGTTAATAGTAATACCAGAGACATATAAACACGGTAATACAGAGAAATAAAAAAAACATTGAGGAAAAGGAGAAATTGTGAAAAAAAGAAAATCGTCCTTCTCAATTGATAGTATTCAAAAGGCGTGAAAGCCGTCGGTGTTAAGCTAGCGAGTAATAAACGTGTAGGTTCCGTGCGAAGTGATCTGGTTTTGGTACATTCTTGATTCTTTGTTGCAGAGCAGAGCAAAAACAGAAGTGACCTCTGGCGTTCATCCGGGACATTCCTGACCCGAGGACGTTTTGGATCCACCTGGCGGCGATCAGATTCTCCATCACCTGCATCCGAACTCTTCCGTTACGTAACATGGGTAGATATATTTTTATATTGACCGAGTTAAAAAAAAAATGGCCCTCCACGTTACATAACACCGTTAAATATTTTCTTTTATTATATAGCTGAACATTTCCAGCGCAAACTTAACACGGCGGATTAAAATTCGATATTTGACTGGGTTCCAAAATCAGGAAATGGGACGCCACTGAACTATGATATGAGAGTCAATCAAATATGATTTCACGTCATTGAAGATGCGGTATTTGGACGTCGTTGGAACGTCATTCATAAATTATATTTCATGTTTAAATTGTGATTTTTTTTTAATTGCAATTTTTCGTTTTTGAAAATATAGAAATTTGTATATATTTATTTTATATTCTTTTTTTAAACAATACAGTAGGTATATAATACAATGAACATGTATTTGCAGTAATTCAAATTGTGCTGCTCGGAACGTGGGACAATTTAAATCACGTTCGACCTCCTCGCGAGATATAAATGTTCCCACTCTCTTCGTAGTAAATAACAAACCGACGAATCACTACTGCATACACAATACCTTATTTCGACCGAGTTCCATTATTTGTAAATAACATACCTACCCTTTTCTGGCGTAAATACATGCAGATGGGCATGCACATTTCAAACACGACGGATTACAATATTCCCTTTTCAGTCAAATACGGTGCCAAATATGGTAATTGTGCGTCACTGAAATATAATTGGACGTCATAGAAATATACTATTACGGTAGCTCAGTCGGTAGCGACGCGGACTGTCAATCCAGGGGTTATGAGTTCGAGCCCCAGGTCGGCTAACATTCTTTCCGTTGTTTGACAAAAGTCATTGTAACAAGCGTCATTCTTCCACCAATGGCATAACAGTCTATGTGGAAAAGCAGCCAATTGTTTGGAAAGGTTGTTGTGTGTATTACTGGTGTGAGAAAGCCAGGAAACACATGTATAGGTGAATTGGCCGCCGCGATATGATTGAAAAATTGTTGAAAGCGGAGTTAAACCCCAATCAATCAATCAATCAATTAACTAACGTCATTCAAAATGTGATTATTTGGGTTGCTTCACAAGCCAATCATAGAAAAAAACTTTATGTATTAATTATGTTATTGCTTTGTTTAGAATAAAGAAATTTGTAATTCTTTCTTTATTCTGTCTTAAAAAAGTATACATGGTATACCATTTATAAAAGGAACATTGTGTTGCAGTAGCGACACAGGTTTCAGCATGGTCTACTTCAAAAGGTGAGATATCAATTATCCACTCCCCTCGTAGTACAATACTGACACCTGTATCGATACTGCAACATAATATTCCCTATATATCGACTGACTTCCGCATAGAAATCGTCATTTTCGTTACATAAGACCGGTACATCTATATCTATCGACGGTACCACAAAATGGTCATCCTCGTTACATTACACTGGAAGAAATTTTCTATCGACGGTAAAAACACAATGGTCCTCCTCGTTACATTACACTGGAAGACATTTTCTATCGACGGTACCACACAATGGTCCTTCTCGTTTCATTACACTGGAAGATATTTTCTTATATAGATCCAGTTGCCCCAAAAGGGCTCTCCTCGTACAAAACAATGCTCAATATTAGCATGTAGCAAAACCAAGAAAAGCTTGTATGCTTTGTGAATCCTTTCCCAAATACAACACTTATGCAGCAGACGTCTATGAAAACACGAAGGCAAAGTTATGGGCAATGTATATAAATGAAACGTAAACATTTCATTATAATTGAAAACGTTTTGACAAAAAGAGATATTGCTCTTTTCACAATGTGTTCAAAAGTCGTCTGCTACTGATGCACCAACCTTAGTCTGCCAATTGGAAATTATTATTTGTAAAGTAATTAACATCTTTCAGCATTTGGAGTATTCGACAATGTTACTAACAAATAAAACATAATCAAAATTCAATACTACATGATGTTTTCCTTAAGCAATGCTCTATTTCAAATAGCAATACTACTTTGTGGTCGACCAAATTGAAACGGTATTTAGACAGATTAGGTATGAGCAACTTATGGTTAGAACAGAACATATCAGCAGGAACAATAACATTAGTTAAACAGAGAATTCGAGACAACTATACCCAAAATTGGCATGCAGTCATTCATTCATCTCCAAAAATTGATTATTACCCCAAATTTAAGATTACTTTTGAACTTAAATCCTATCTACTAAATATTCAAAATGACAAACTAAGAAAACAATTAACACTCTTTCGAATTTCTGGACATAAATTAGCCATCGAAATAGGTAGATATTTAGGAATCGAACGGAGCAAAAGAACGTGCATTATTTGTTCGCAAAAGGTTTTAGAATCCGAATATCATTTTCTTCTTGTATGTTTGAATTATAGAAACATACGTACGCAATATATATCAACTTCATGGCCTTCTTTTTCTCGATTTATTAACTTATTATCATCAAAAGATAAAAAAGTTCAAACGAATATTGCAAATTATATTTTAAAAGCGTCTGAGTATAGAGAATATTGTATTAATTAAAATATGGTGTTCAGTAATAGCTAAGAATCATTTGCCAATGTTATTCATTTACAATGTTTCTTGGTTATCTAAACATAATAGTACTTATCTAAACTATTTTAATTGATTTTTTTGTATTCGTGTATATAAATCATGTAAATGTAATGTATTTTACGTCATTGAGCCATATTCTTCACGTGTATATACTTGTAAATGGCCAATGGTACTTTTGTGCCGACTTGCCTGAATAAAATTGAATTGAATTGAACTTAAAGTCGCGTGTGGTATTGTTCACGGTTCAATCTCCAATTAGGCGTGAACGCATTCGGAACCTCTCTCCATTGTTCATAAGGTATAAACCAACGCTTCTTTAAGTTCAGAAGAACAAGTAGATGTGTTGGATTTAAACCTACCATACATCTCATTAAAACCAGACCTTAATTTCGCCGCTGCATCAAACGCAATGAACAATATCATTTAAACCAGATCTAAACTTCGCTGAAATTTGCAAACGCACATATAGATCTGATAAGAGTTGCTACAATATGCAGTAATTCGATGTTAGCGCGGGAATCAGCATTTTATGGCTCAAGAAATACTGTTTGATTCGAAAAACACGAAACCCGCTTTCAAATATATGATATAAATATATGATAACAATAGTTTTTTAGTTAAATACGTCAAACGAAAACAAAAATACATTTTCCCAACGTGTTGACCTCGATCTCCCAAAATTATTGTAAGAATTTGTCTGCGCATGACGTCCTTTTTCCCCCTTAATATATTCTTAAAATCGCAAAACTTCACATTTATGAAAAAAATCCCATTTTCCTGTTATTAAAACCCCGGTGGTTCCCAGTGATGTTACATATACTTCGCTCTGGTATACTGCTTGTGTTCAGTTGTGTGACTTCGGATCGAAGTCAAGAGAAAAGAGGGAGAAATGTAACGGGAACGGGGTTTAGGTATACATATCATTTGCACAGCCTCGCTGTGGAAGCCGGCTTTTATAGCGACGTTGGTAGAGTGGTTGACCTTTTCGTAAAGTTAAGCAACGTTCATGGCGGTTAGTGACTGGATGGATGATCCGCGATGGCTTAAAGCCGGTACACATTACACTATGGTTTTAATTTACATTTTAATTATAAAAGAAACTACTCGCATATAAATAGCCTGGTTCACTAAACTTAATATTTTATTGCAAACTCGAACGAGAACCAGTCTAGTGACGACCTGCTACGGAAATATCCGAGAGCTGACGGTAAAAAACGGCGCAGGTGCGATCAAGACGATAAACACGGCTCATGCGCAAGCCTATTGTCCATTGCACCAGTGGAAGTTCTAAACACAACCAATATATGCACTGGTGCTGATGCACCCGCGCAATAAGTGCCTATTACAGGGCGACTCATATTGAACCTTGCGTCAGCCAATCAAAATTGCCTACAAAATCGTGATGTATGAACGGGGAGAAACCCATATAAATAAACGAAATAGAGAAGCGGTGATGTGTGAGTGTTCCGATTGTTTACACACCATTTTGATAGCAGAACCGGTTGTATCGTATGCTTTCACTGGACAGAAAACGAGCACCTGCTAATGAATACTTAAATATAAAGGGTCAATTCGAGACGACCGTTCATGCGGTGTCGTCTGATCCAGAATTCGCACAGATCGACCTTTCCCTGACAACGTTTGACAACAATTAGTAGCCATTGTGGGAATAGGCAAATAATTAACAACATACTACTACTGTATAATTGAAAGTATAATGATAATTCAAAGGAGTTTGAAACATTGTGGCAACAAGAAAAATTGTTTATTTTGTTCAAAGGTCGTATTTTACAGCCTCTAGATGTTGGAAAGGATTAACGATACCATGTTTTGTGACATAATTGTATTTAGGGAAATCGATGTTTAATTTGTTTCATTCATTAATGTTGTCACGCTGAATACAGTATTTGAATATCAAATTTCTTCATTTGTTACTTTTGGCAACTCTGCAGCCGAATACTTTAAAAGAATCGTTGGAAAAGCAAATAGTTCTCAATAGAATGCTTTCCTCGGGCGTTGGGGTCTTTCGGTGTGTTTTTTGTCGACAGAGCATCTGAGCTCAAATTTATGTGTTGAACTCGTCATGACTTACATGAACTAGTTTAAAACAATTTTACTATTTCATGATGCAAGACCCATTCTGTCATCTCATCGAAACATTCTCGGAAGGGGTTTGATCTAATGGTGCAATAGATTGTGGCCCAACCCATATGCTCATGTTCTGTATAAATTGTATGAATGGTTATATTATGATGTGAAGCAGCTTCAATAAAAAATGATTAAACTACATTTTCGTTAACTAAGTATGTTCGTCGTCCCTCCACGTGTTGTCAGGTGTAACATTATTGTCTTATACATTAACCCATTCGCACATGCGGACGTATTTTGACGGACCTGCAGCATACGACTTTTAAAAACATATCGACAAAAGGTAAACAAGAGGGCCAAGATGGCCCTAACGCGATCACCTGAATATTTTTAAAGTGTTTACCTAAAGGAGTCTATGTAAAACAAGTGATCCCCAGGGTGGGGCCATTTTTGACACCAGGGCTATAATTTGAACAATCTTGGTAGAGGTCCACTAGATGAAGTTAGATTTCAAATATCAACTTTAAGACAAGATTTTTTAAAGTTTTTTTCTATACAAGTATAATATTATGTAAAACAAGTGACCCGGGATGGGGCCATTTTTTACCCCAGGGATATAATTCGAACAATCTTGGTAAAGGTCAACTAGATGAAGCTACATACCCAATATAAAAAGCCAGGACATTCTATCTTCAGACAAGAAGATTTTTAAAGTGTTTTCTCTATACCAGTCTATGTAAAACATGTGACACCGGGAGGGGCCATTTTTTAACCCCAGGTCTATAATTTGAACATTCTTGGTAGGGGTCCACTAGATTAAGCTACATACCAAATAGCAAAAGCCTGGGCCATCTACTTTTAGACAAGAATATGTTTAAAGTGTTTTCCCTATACGAGTCTATGTAAAACAAGTGACCCCTGGGGAGGGGTCATTTTTGACCCCAGGGCTATAATTTGAACAATCTTGATAGAGGTCCACTAGATAAAGCTACGTACCAAATATCAAAGGCCTTGGCCATCTACTTTTTGACGAGAAGTGTTTTAAAGGTTTTTTTCTATACAAGTCTATGTAAAACAAGTGACCCCAAGGGAGGGGCCATTTTTGACCCCAGGGCTATAATTTGAATAATCTTGGTAGAGGTCTACTTGATGAAGCTACATACCAAATGTCAAAGGCCTTGGCCATCTACTTTTTGACGAGAAGTGTTTTAAAGGTTTTTTTCTATACAAGTCTATGTAAAACAAGTGACCCCAAGGGAGGGGCCATTTTTGACCCCAGGGCTATAATTTGAATAATCTTGGTAGAGGTCTACTTGATGAAGCTACATACCAAATGTCAAAGGCCTTGGCCTTCTTCTTTTAGACAAGAAGACCTTTAAAGTTGTTTCCCTATACGAGTCTAAGTAAAAACAAGTGACCCCAGGGGAGGGAACATTTTTGACCCAGGGCTATACTTTGAACTATCTTGGGAGAGGTCCACTAGATGAAGCTACATACCAAATATCAAAGGCCTTGGCCTTCTACTTTTAGACAAGAAGATTTTTAAAGTTTTTTAACCTGGGTAGGGGCCATTTTTGACCCCAGGGCTATAATTTGAATAATCTTGGTAGAGGTCTACTTGATGAAGCTACATACCAAATGTCAAAGGCCTTGGCCTTCTTCTTTTAGACAAGAAGACCTTTAAAGTTGTTTCCCTATACGAGTCTAAGTAAAAACAAGTGACCCCAGGGGAGGGAGCATTTTTGACCCAGGGCTATACTTTGAACTATCTTGGTAGAGGTCCACTAGATGAAGCTACATACCAAATATCAACGGCCTGGGCCATCTACTTTTAGACAAGAAGATTTTTTAAGTTTTGGTTAATTTCCCATTTTTTGTTGCCGTGGCAACCAGAGTTCTCAATGGAATTTAAATCATTGAACAATTTTGAAAGAGGTCCACCAAAGGAACATTCTTGTGAAGTTTGGTTGAAATTTGTATGTGGTTAAGGAGGAGATGATCTAAATGTTAACGACGGACGACGGACGACGACGGAAGACGGACAAAAAGTGATCAGAATAGCTCACCTTGAGCCTTTGGTTCAGGTGATCTAAAAACCCATAAACATTAACAATTTTCGTTTTGCAATAAGAATTTTCAGGTTTCCTCATTATTTATGCTTACATTTGTTTATAAATATATTCGGGATTTCTTATCTTCATTCCGTCGATCAACACAATTATAATAAAAAAGCTGTAGTAAAAATAACCCAGCCAGAACTAAAATGTGTAACGGGTATTGTCGCAATGTGTTTGAACAGAATGGAGAGATTATAATTTAGTATCAATTTCAATAGCTAGTTAATCTACTACTCCAATCTCAAGACTCAAAGAAAGGCTACATTTCATGTTGGATATTTTGATCATAATATGGCCGATATATTCTTGCTTAAACGCTGTTTTCAAATATTTGTCAGTCATATCACGGCGTCAATTCATTACCCATATGTTTCCTGGCTTTCAGACACAAGAACTCTTCACTTCAATCTTACCACGCAGCTGGTTGCCTTTCCACGTAAACCGTTAGCCCATTGTTGGAAGACGAAAGATGCTTCTCACAGCGATCTTTGTCAAATGTTGGAAATCATGTTGGCTGAGCTAGGGTTTGAACTTACAACCACTGTAGTGACATCAAACGTCGCTTCCGAGTGAGCTATCGGGGGCTCTGCATTGCACGTAATAGGCATGTAGCTCTAGATGAGAGTTGCATTACTTAACTCATTATTTTATCATCAGCTTCTATAGTGAAGGTATTCAAAACAATTGTATCACTGAGATGATTCTTTTGTGTAATCGCATCGGTTTTGTAATGGTAAAGCCTCCGCCTTGGGTCCGGGGGTCGCGGTTCGATCCCCTTCCGGGTCAGATAAAATATCTCAAAAATGGCTTTCCTTCCTTGTTGCTCAAGATTCTGGTTTAAGCATTACGACCGACTCGCTGGTGTCGGAATGATTGGACCAATAGTATTAATAACGTACCCAGGAATCGCTGTGATAAAAAAACACCAAGAGGCCCAAGAGGACCAGTATCGCTCCACTGCAATTAGGCAAAATTGAAATCTCCAAACAGCCCCGCCCCCTGGTCACCATATTTGTTTACTAATCTCAGTGGCTTGAAGAAATCCTAGAGGGTCACCCAAGGAACATTTCTACAAAATTATTTGAAAATCGGCCAGACACTTTCAGAGGAGAACATCTTTGAAGTTTTCACTATAGCCATATAAGGCAATAAAGCCTCCCCCTGGCGGCCGTACTTTTCGACCATAACATGGCTTGAAAGAATCTGACAGAAGATCACCCTTGGAACATTTCTACAAATTTATTTGAAAATCGTTCCGACACTTTCATAGGCGAAGATATTTTAAGTTTTCACTTTAGCCAAATAAGGCAAAACAGCCCCGCCCTCTTACGGCCATGTTTTTCTACCAATCAGCATGGCTTGAAGGAAACTAATAGAGGGTCACCCTAGGAACATTTCTACAACATTATTTGAATATCGGCCAGATAATGTCGGAGGAGAAGATCTTTTAAGTTTTCACTATAGCCATATAAGGCAAAATAGCCCCGCCACCTGGCGGCCAAGTGTTTAGACCAATCAATATGGCTTGAAGGATTCTGATAGAGGGTCACCCAAGGAACATTTCTACAAAATTATTTGAAAATCGGCCTGATACTTTCGGAGGAGAAAAGATTTTTTAAGTTTTCACTATAGCCATTTAAGGTAAAATAGCCCCGCCCCCTGCCGGCCATGTTTTTTGACCAATCAACATGGCTTAAAGGAATCTGATAGAGGATCCCAACAAATTGAAGGAATTTAGGAGAGGACATTGAGGGGATACTTCCTATGAAGTTTCATCCGAATTGGCCAGATGGTTAGGGAGGAGAAGTCGTTTGAAACAAAACGTTGACGCACGCACGCAATCACGACAGACAATTAGCCTTTGACATAGGCTCGACTGGCTTTCAGCCAGTTCAGTTAAAATTAAAGCATCGTAAATCTCCATACAAAAAACAACATCAACAACGACTTTGATGCATTTCTTAATGAGAAAAATGTTTCCGGAAAAATACTTGCTGGTGTTAGATAAAAGGGCCATTAATACTTGACATTTGACTTGGGTACGGCGTGATTTAAATAAAAAATGTGTTGAAAACGGCATAAAACACAATATACAAGTAATCTAACAAATACAACAGCATTTGGATGAATTGTTAGATAATAGATCCCGGTACCTCAGTCGGCAGCGACGCGGGCTGTCAATCCATGGGTTGTCAGTTGAAACCCAGCTCGGCTAACATTCTTTCTGAAGTTTGACAGAAGTAACCGTGACAAGTGTCATTCGTCTTCTACCAATAGGCTTAAAGTCTAAGTTGAAAAGCAGCCAGTTGCTCGGAAAGAATGTTGTGTGGAGTATTTGTGTACGAAAGCCAGGAAACACATGGTTAACTGGCCGCCGTGATATGAATGAAAAATTGTGAAAAACGGCTTTATACCAAAATCAATCAATCTTGACATTGACTGTTTTAAGAAATACGACAAAACTACAATTTACAAATATTTAAACAGTTTTAATTCATAAATAGAAATGGAAAAATTCTATACAAATCTAGGCATGTTATGTGTTTGGTTTGTGTTTGTATCTTATTTACAAATAACTTTTTTTTCAAGTTAAACACATATCTAACATAAACATCTCGAAGTCAAACAAATATCAAAACATGAATCTGTCCTACAAATACACATTAAATCTATAAAACATTCGAGTTCCATTTCGGTACTCGAGGAAATAGACATCGGACATTATAAGACGAGAGTGGCCAAAGTGCGAAAGGAATATTTTAAAGCTTCGACTGATTTATTACTTCATTTTTTTCCCTAAAATTCTTTAGGATCACACTACATGTACATAGAAGAACAGGGAGTACATACATTAACAATCCATTGGTAATGTTCAATTTTAGTTCAAGAATGAGTCTCCTTTTGGATTTCGTACAGTTTCGAAAGATAGGGACACCATTTTGTTAAAAAAGTAATTATTGTCTTTATATTATTAAAACTCTTTTAAATATCAAATTTTCGATCATTTGGTCTTTATCAAGATTTAAAAAAGATTTAAAACAGATTTAAAAGAACAACAACGGGAATTTAACTGCAGTCCATTCTGGTGTTGAAGAGATCAAATTGTGATATCTTCAACACCAGAATGGACTGCACTTAAATTTCCGGTTTTTTTTTTAATTTGGATGAAGAGGAAGTGGTGGAAAGTTGTGTTATTGATATAGAGTGTTTTACTCACTTTCTCCCCTTTGGAAGACCTAATATACACACAATTATTGTCTACATTTCTAGTGAAATATGCATGTTATACACATAAATCTATATACATTTTATGGCACATCGATTCACTGACACATGCAGTTTAAAAACACGTTAATTTTCAAATGGGTCACACCATGAGAAAAGGGGTCTTGGTTCAACTATTTTCAATAATGATAATTTCATATATTCATGGTTCCCACATTATAACCGAGATGTGTTCAAAGTCGACTGATGATACATTTATTTTAGTGTGGGAAACTTTTAAGATAGCCTTACAGTTGTTGGCATGCAAATAGTGGTGTAAAACCTATAGTGCTTTTACCACAAGCTATATATTTTACCCTTTCACACATAAAGACGCTTTCTGACGCCTCTCTGAAAGCATTCTTACAAAATAAGAAATTGCTCATGATGAATGAATCAGTTGCGTCCACTCTATAGAACATTCACCACAAGTTTCATCCTTTGCTCTCCTGCGATTAGACTGGGCGTGTACACAGGTCAATAAGGGTCAATCACTTTTTGCAAACACAATAAATCTCCTTTTCTCCTGTAGCGGCCCATTAATTAATATATACAACATATATGAGGCATTCTATGAGAAAAGGTACACATTTGCTTATGCGAGGAGTATAGATCCAGCCCAATCTCTAAATCCCCTCATCCGCACAGTCTGATCAAGATATACATTGTTCACATATTACCCTCATAAGCTTGTAAGAAGCTTCTGACAGCTGGTGTATTTATTCTATGATAAGTCTGTGCAGTGGACAAACCTTTTCTAACCTACACTGTTCAGAAATGCCAACTTGTACCTTATTCTCAGTCGCTGACTCTTATCTGGTCGTACTTGGCTTAGAGCACATTAAATATTTAATCCATTTCATCACATGCATATTCAAATGTTCGTCTGCTTTACAATCATCAGACGAACAATTTCAACAATGTAGAAAATTGAAAGTTTTATATTGATAAAGTGTTGAAAATATTACAATAAACGGTGAAATTGCTCGTTTTGAGCAATTTAGCATTTTATTGCTTTGTTTTCAAATGTCATACAAGTGCATGAAAATCCTTAAGAAATTCAAAAGACAATCATTACGTTAAAGAGCTGAACTTGGTTGACCCAATCGGGACCTTAACCATGATCCCGCTGAATGCCCGATACTGGTATTATCATCATTTGCTTTTAAATACATTTTTACATCTTAGATTATCAGTTTTGATACATTTGTAATACATATTGATGCATGATTACTGAACGATAGTCCAGAATTATACTGCACCACAATTAGTCTACAATGTTCGCAAATTCGCATTGAAGTCGTGCATTACATACATGTTGTGTAAAGTCGTTAATTACAAACAGAAGTAAACGGGAACATCCAGTGTTTATTACACCAATGGATTAGCAGGAACTGCTAAATATCCTACAATTCATACAGCTTCTATTGAACTGCTATGGTCACATATATAGAGCACAAAAAGTATCACATCTTTGACAAAAGGACGTTTTCTATGTTACAAATTCCTTATTTGACCCCCTAAACCATATATTATGGATACTGCAAAGAATCGTCTCATAAAGGAAATTAAATAAGTTCGATTCCGTATGTGTTCAACATAAATCAAGCGGTAACTCGAAGACGACGATATATTGAACACGTCGATAACTCGCACACGTCGATAGTTCGAACACGTAGATAACTCGAAATTAATGATGAGTTAATTCACTTTTGAGTTCCAGTGATTGCGAGTCACTGTGTTAAATGCTACTAATATGGGTCTCCAAGTATGCTATCATCTGATCACCAACCTAGACCTCGGTAAATATTTCTTATATGGGTCTCCAAGTATTCTATCAGCTCAGAACCAAACTAGACATTTAACCATTTCAAGGCCGTTTCGGTTCAATTGAATTTGTAATTGCTATATTAGACATTCAATACACCTATTTCTCTACTTGTACTATCTAAATCATTAACTACGCTATTTAAATGTAATAAACGAGCATTATGTTAATGTTACAGAGGTAACTTTGGTCTTAGGATACATTTTGGAGTTATGTAACCCTTTCCCACATACAGGAATCTGCTGCAGACGATTTTGAACATAATTTGTCAACAAATGGAAACTCTTTATCATTGAATGGATAACCAATGATTAAAAGTGGAAAACATTGTGGCAAACGGAGAAATTGCTCATCATGAGCAATTTCTTCTTTTGCCACAATGTTTTCAAAAGTCGTCTGCTTCAGATGCGTCAGAAAGCGTCTGTATGAGCGAAAGGGTTAACATGTATACATGAGAATCGTCCATACTGAAGGGGTGTATTAGCACCGATATAACATCGGGTTGCGAAGTGGATGTGATGGGAGCTACACTTATAGCTTTTCTATTGACGTTACATGCATTATCTCCACTAAGTGAAAGTTTAAAATGACGAAGCTTGTGATACTGTGTGTCTGCACGGGTTTGCTTGGGTCGTCTTTAATTGCACGTGCAGTGGTAGCCCCCCTTTCGACTGGTATGACTTAAATTTACTTTTAACCTCATAACCTGTCTTTGACATTATTCCTATAGCAAATAAAAAATTGCTTGGTGTAGAAACATGGAGAGTAATAGTAGTTTACGTTTATGTCATGTCAGAGGCAATTGAGACAGGCCCAAATACACAATTATAAGAGCGAAAAGCGGGTGTTGTTGTTTCAATGGTCTCTGTATTTGGCATAGAATTGATCCAAAATTAGTATTGACCGTAAATGATGAAAAATGAAGATTCGCATACATGAATTGATTGATTGATTGCTTGGTGTTTTACCCCGCTTTCAACAATGTTCAAATGTTGTCAGCTGCAAATGTGTCGAAATGCATCTAGATAAGGGAAAGGGTTAGACTATGTTACTACATCGTATTACGATACATACATATTTATGATAATATTTCAGTCCAGAAAATAATACACTTACATGTATATCTTCTGGAGTAAATTTATTTTATCTATATTTGGCCAATAACCTTTTTAGTTAAATCAGAACAATCACAAATAAGTCACAACCTTTGCTTTTAAACGGAGTATAGCATTATCGAAGTACAAGCAGTCCTTCGAGTAAATACAAATGTTAGGACTGAATAACACATGACAGCACATTTCGTTTGCGAATCAATAATCCATGACACGAAACATGATAAAATGAACAATAGAATGGAAACATTACACTAAATGTCGGTACACACAAATTTCCCAAGACCACGTGATATGTCACAAGGTATATAGGTCACATGATCCAATTGAAACGTTGGTTTATGTGTCACGTAATTTCACATGAAGGTGGCAGACACTACGCACTAGTGGACTGGTCCAATTTTAACTTGCACCAACGCTTACTTGTCCGAGGTTACTCGAATCACCGGAAGTAAGATTCATGGAGCTAATGGAGTGTGCGTGGTGATGAATGTGGTCCGATTCCATTCCAGAGTGGTGCTTGACGGGAGATGGCGTACTGTAATGATGAGCATGCGCACTCAGATTTTCCGGACTTTCTACTTTCACCATGGAATCTAACCTTTGACCCTGCACGGCGTACGTGCCGAGTGACTGATGTGGAATCATATGTCCGTTGTTCATTGAAGATAATGACGTCATACTGTAACCTCCGGAACTAGAATCTGCGGTGTTGCTGATTGGTGATGTAGAGTGTGATGATTTAATATCTAAAAATATAATGATTTGACTTTTCTGAGACATTTTCAAAATATTCTTTACATAGGTTGATATATTTGTTTAAGTTTTATCATATATTTGCTGGCGCTTTCTCAGCCAAGAAGATTTTGATACATTTTCTTATACAACTGCATTGTAAATGTGTGTGTGTATTTGTGAGAAAAACACATTATGGTTGTATCAATGTACTTTCAATGTTTATAGTATTTACGCAATAACCCATTCTTACCACAATAGTTCTTTTTAAGTCGAATTCAGTGCAAATGACAAAATGAAGAATTTATATGAGAACGTGAGTTTGTTAGTTTTTACATGTGTGTAATCAATGGCAAATTAGTTTTGAAAAGTTATAAAATTAAAATATATCAAGACATAAAAAGAAGCAGTTTAAGCTTACCGTTGGAACTTTCAGACTTCGTCACGGAACCGGAAGAAGATGTATTTTGGTCATTCGAGCCTCCTTTCGATTTACCGTTAACAGTTTTTGGTTTCCGCTTTCTCGTTTGAATACCATCTTTTTTCATTGCCAACGGTCGGTTCACCTTTAAAAATAAAACATAAATGAGTTTGTGTGTCTAATAGCTGTACGCATTGATGTTGTTACAAATAGTTTGTGTATCTACTAGCTGTAAGCATTGATGTTGTTACAAATAGTTTGTGTGTCTACTAGCTGTAAGCATTGATGTTGTTACAAATAGTGCGTAAAGCTTCTTTATTTATAAAAATGTACAGAAACAATACAATTGCCGGAAAGTATGACCGCTTGTTTTTCATTCGACACTCGATGAAAGAGATGAACGAAATGATGATCCCCCGCTTGCATCAGGTATGATAGTGAGCCCCTCGACAAGGCACATTTACTTCATTCCGCAGTCACCAAGGGATCATGAACAAATGCTATGTCGCATTTATATGACCGAAATAATGTTGAAAACCCATGTAAAAATCCTAATAAAAGATAAAAAATAACTTGGAAGGTTCCATTATCAGTGTTGGTGTTAAAATACGTACCCCATGTAGTTTGTAGTAGAGTCCACAAGCATTACACACAGGTTCACCTTCACTGTTCCGTCTCCACAAGGTCGTTGTAGATGTGTGGCAGTTGGCACACGAGAGTCCGACACGACGACTTGCCGACTGAAATAAACAACGACAATAAGGATACTGTGTCCAATTTCACCATCTTAACTTAGCGCTAAGTAATACTTAAATACTTAAAAGCATATTTGTTTTGTTTTGTTTACCTTATACAAATGCTAAAAGATTCCATATCTTAACAAGTTTTGTTTGTCTGCAAGAACCCGACGACTTGACTTGCCGCCACAAATAAACAACTACAATAAGGATACTGGGTCCCATACCACCAACCTTACTTATCGCTAAGTAATACTTAAATACTTAAAAAGATATTTCATATTTTTCCTTAATAATAATGCTAAAATATTTCATTTCTTAAAAAAAGTATTGTTTGTCTGCAAGGTAACTATTTATAATGAATACACAAATGATGAAATATGCTTTTAAGTATATAAGTAGTACTCAGAGCTAAGTCAATTTGGTGGAATTGGACCCCGAAGCTGAAACAATAAGTTAACCATTTCCAATGTACAGCAGTAGAACTGCAAAAGCCTTCCCTTTGTTCAAACGATTTCAACTTAATTTAGCGATTACACTTTTATTTATAGAACATTTATATTTCATTTATGGTTTTGATCCATAGAGTTCACTTAGATGTTTGCAAATTCGACCTCTGCAGATTTTCGGAAATCGGTATGTAACTTTTTCCTATATACAGATGCATTTTGGCGTTTCTGAAGCAGAAAACCTTAAAAAACATTGCCCACAACAGTTATAACTCATAATGAGAAATTTAACCTTTTGTCACGGTATTTTCATCTCTATTCAATAATCATTTGTAGAGATTTACATTTGATTATGGTTTTTTTAAAGTCGTGTTACTCTTCAGATGTGTCGTAGGTGGTAAGACCTTACCTCCAACATTTGATAAAGTAGAAATACAGGACGTTCTACGAGAATAACCCGGGAGAGAAGTGTGGAGGGCCCGCTAATTACGGACGTAGGCTCTAGTTCATTGCCATATTTACAAGGTTTATCCTCTCTTTAACACTTATTTTATGTTCTTAGTATTTACGATAAGGAAAGTTCTTATCTCCGCTGACTCGAAACTCCACTTCCAAGTTTTCAACGCTGACTTTTAACGGAGTTATAACACAGATACGAAAGGTGCAAGCATGCTTCTTTGTTTACTTCAGTATAATTTGGAGTCTTTTCTTTTTTATAAAAAGCGAAACCAGTTAAAAGAATATTATGTATAAGAATGGGGAAATTGCTCATAATGATAAATTTCACCTTTTGACATAATATCTTCAACTCTATTAAATATATATACTTTATAGATATAAAACATCTAGTTTTGCTGCCAATATTTGTTTTTATTACGAACGTTTATGGCACCATGGGTTGGATATCATATTAAAACAACAAAAACAGACTTTCCAATCATATTAAACAAAAAGTCAGAATGTTCTAGCATCTTTTGTGCACCCTTTAACCCTTTCCAACATATAGACGCCGTTGACGCCTCTGTAGCAGACGACTTTTGAAAACATTGTGACAAAAGAAGAAATTGCTCAAAACGAGCAATTTCTCCTTTTGACACAATGTGTTCAACTCTATTCAATAAGTACATCTTCATTTAGGGAGATTTTTCCATAATATTGTTGAGATGTTTTCAAAATCGTCTGCTGCAGATTTTTGTGTATGTGGGAAAGGGTTAAACAAGTAATGTTCACCTAACACGATTAATTCTAGAATCATATGAGCAATTTTCCATTTCCATTATGTCTTCAACTATTTATAAAACTTAATGTTTCAAATGTTGCATATTCTCTGTAGATTTATACGGGGTTTCTCTTCTACAAATTTGTGTTTTGAGGTGATCAAGGTTGTGTTCTGATTGTATAAAGTATAAAATGATTTAATTTTTCAAATGTTACAATAATTTTTTTCCAAATAATTTCAAGTAAGATAAAACCTAAATTATCATCATACCAGTTATCGTTTGTCATAGAGTGCATTTTATAGTGATAAACCGAATAACACTTGACTAGGTTATGATCTGAGTGATTCCGAATGTGTTAAAAGATGGCCGTCATTAAAAGCAATCTCGTGTTTTCAAGTGAAAACAAACAGTCAGGCACTCGAACAAACATAGTTCGAATAATCCAGCACTCTTTGTCTAGGAAAGGTGATCAAATTGGCCATATGGACATACAGACCTTTCAAGCACGACTTGATATTAACATCAAGTGCTGTTTTGACACATGTGTCAGCGAAAGTCAAAGACATTTTCGATCGTTTCACTCGAGTGAGATATGGACCCTGACGTCATTTCCTGTTCTATTCCTCCGGTTATTTCCGTTTAAAAAATATGTTTAGAATTTGTCATTGCAACAACAACAAAATTGTTGTCTGGAACCTTATTGAACCCTATGTCTTGAGTAACGACAACAACAGTTTAGTGTATTAATACTGCTCTGTCCTGTTTTTGTTTTTATACATGTATGATAATTTATAAATATTCAAGTTTTAAACGTGATTTAGAATCCCTAAGCGGCCGGGTGTATTTTATTGTTGGTGTATATGTTTAAATGTTTGTAAAGTGCTTACTTAATTGTAAAGGCAAAATAGCATGAGCACCACGTCTTTTTCTTGTCAAAATACGTAACTAGGACTACATTTTACATACATTGATAGCGAAAGTTGTGCTAAAATTGTAGATGCACAGACACGTCTGAATCTTCACTAATCGCATATGCGTTGTAACGACCCCAACTCGCAAGACGATGCGCATAATAAAAGGACTCCATTTTACTGGAGGCGGCACGAGTATATTAAGACTTTTAAATTACGATGACACATCAGTCGTACAAATCTTATCTTTATTAGCATTGCTTTTAGAAATATAATTATACGAGGATTCAAAATAGAAAAAAAAAATCATTTTTAAGAAAATAAAAAAGTTATGAAACTAAACAGGTGCAGAATAAAAAGGTAAAATTAGTAATGATGGATTTTAATATTTTGTTCAAAAATTAAAAATCGACATATTTTTCACGGTTATCTGGGAAAAGCATCATTAATGTACATCATTCAACCAGTCTCCATGTCACCCTAAAATGTATGTAATAGCAAATTCATATCGCCATGACAGCATCGCGCATCACAAACACACAACAGGAATTACCAAAATACATTACTTTAAGCTTGTATAAGCGAGCATGCAGTGCTTGAGGAGACTCGAGGAGACTGTATGGATGCAAAAGCACGCGAGTGTATTCCCTTTTTGAGGGGACGAATTTCAAGGACCCCTTTTGAATAACGAGGACTTAAACTTTCAATTTACAGGAAGCCATCTTATCGGATTGTAATGGCGCCGCTTGACGGTACTTCCGTCTCCGTGATCGAGGTGATAACACGTGATGTTCATTCGGAATGGCTCGGATTGATAGATTGGTGAAAATACACGGCTTTTTTTTCTGTTTGACGTCAATATTTATTTTGCGATGGCAAGAATTGCAATTGAAAAGCTTAATGCTTTATTGCTTTTATTTAATTCCCATGTATGAGGTTACATTTCAGCTATCGATGCGTATTGGATATTGACTATATACCAGAATAGAAATCATAGGTTTAGAACACATGAAGAGATCAACAGATCGACTACATTTAATCTATGTTAAAAGATGTCGTGTATTTTTTTGCTCTGTCATTCAGCCATCAGATAGTTTGTATATTTGCAATTCTACTTTCCACATTACCAGAGGAAATGTATAATTGTTGTTAAATATAGTTCCTTTGGCACCCTACCATAAAAAGTTCATTTTATCAACTCAACTCAACTTTATTAGCAATCGGCATAAAACGTGCCTTTGGCCATTTACAAACCAATTAAAATGAAATATGGCAAAGACACACAGCAACATACATATACATGTACAATAAAAAATAGTAGTTAATACATATTGATACAAATAATAATATTTATCTTAGACGCCAATCACCCAAATTAAATTCTTATATTTCCATTAAGTCAATTTTATAAAGCGATTACAATTTTTACACTAGAATAAGTTTTTGATCATAATATTGTCTTTGTTCCACACAAAGACCATGAGACAAAATACCGTTAACCTTCAATTAACGCTTACCCGCCTATAAGACGCATTTGCAGCATTCGACTTTTGAAAACATTGTGGCCAAAGGTGAAATTGCTCATGATGAGCAATTTCTCCTTTGGCCACAATGTTTTCAACTTTATCTAGCAATTAAGATATCTTTTATGGACATCTTTCAGGTTTTTGTCACCATGTTTTCAAATTCGTCTGCTGTAGAAATGTCGTATGTGGGAAAGGGTTTAATTATAATTCGAATATATGTGATGGTAAACTATGACATCTGTTATATTAGGAGAACAGTTTGATACAGGTTTTAAACATTGTAGGGTATAGGAAAGATATATTTGCAATAACTCTTCTGACGCAGAAGTGTCGAAAGGCGTCAGTACAGAAGAGGGGTTGAAACATTCGCATTTTAATTGCAGGATAAGAAGTAACAAGCAGGGAAAAAAAGAAGTTAGGTAGAGACCACAGACAGCAAATAACTGATAAGCCACCCCATCCCAGCGATAAGAAATAAGCTTATGAATAACCCCCCAATGTAAAAGTGACCTAAATGTACCCAGATGTTGTTAATACTTGTTAATCTTTGAAATTTGTAATGACCTAAAATCTACAACTTCTAGTCAAAGGTTCGATATCTTAGTATTTATTTAATTTTTGTCCGATGAATTCCGAATAGTGAAGACTGGAGGGAGTGCGCGTGAACATGGCCTTCCCAATCTCTAATTCTGGGCATTGGGCTATTTTTCTGTAGACGCAGAATGAATGTATATCAGTCAAATATTTTGAAATCAAGATTTTTTAGGATAGGGTATTGAGATAAGACTCTGCTCCTCTTATAAACTCGTAACCGTGCCATCGGCAGGGCTTATCAGTTGCTAAGATAAGGTCCGCCACAAAACTCCCCGAAATAAATAGGAACTGTTACGAATTCGGGTTTGGAATCTGTATGTAGCACACCATGATATTGATGCAAAATGACTAATTAAAATATTTCTTTTAACCAAGCACGTAATGTATGTCCGAGTGAGTATACACGCGAGTTAAAAGGTTTGTGACGAGGTAATGTCTATGAATTTAACTAACGTACATTGCTAAACCTTTTTGTACAAATACCTTCACTATTTAATGGTTAAGTCAATCTGAAATTTACTATTTCAAAATTGGGAATATACTTCTCATTTAGAACGGTTGATGAATACAGGCCCTAGTTTTAATCTGTACATTTATTTGTGTCTGCCCTTATGGTCAATGGACAGTGATTCTCACCAGAGGAGTTAGTGTGAACTTATATGCTCTTGTATCCGAGGATCGTGAACCTTAGCATTATAACTTCGTGAACTTCGGATAGTCAGGAAGTTGGAATACTTTACTATATAAGTGTAGCACTAATATAATCACCTACACCCACCTATACAGGACTCCGAATGCAAGAAAACTAAAAGATAGAGAGAGGTGACTTATTTCTAAAGTAAACTGATTCCATTACGTCTTTAACCACAGGCGTCTGAATTTTCTTTCGGCGAAAAATTGGAAAAAAATCCACAAGATCATGTATTGTATCTTAATATAGTTTATAAACCATATAGAGAGACTATTTATAGAAACACGGTATTGTGGGGGTTTGTCCAAATTTTCTCAAACGAAACATCGGACGACTGTACTTTAACTTTCGACTATTGAACATGCAAGCACTACGAGAAATTACTAAACAAAGACCTACTTTAGATCTGGCCCCTCCGAGGAATCCCGTGTTCATGTCACGCCAAGCATTAAAAGACTGCGCATGCGCAGAATAGGGGTCTGTTTGATAGGGTAGCATCTCGCCATAATCACCCTACAATATACGTAAACAATAGATATTAGAATCAGTCGTACTACCTTAAACTGTGTTTGAAAACTTAGAACTACTTGTGTGAAACCTTTGCTATACTTTTATTCGTGCTTCTTCTTTGTTTTTGCTTAGTTATTGGAATTACACCAAGGCAAAAGATGAAAAATTAATTAATCTATCAATTGTCAAAAGTAGTATATTTAAGATAATTTAGAAAAAAAAAATCATGGCGAAAAATGAAATGATTTCATGACCAATTGTATGACCTAAAGTACTTCGTAGCATTATAAACGTGACAGTGATATAAACTTTTTGAAGGTTTAAATGGGGATGCTTTGGCGGAATGATCACGTGATGTCAATCGGTAAATTTCGGCCATTTCCGTAATGGGCGACTGTTTATCTAGAGAAGTATGATAATGAGAATACAAAGCTAAAGCAAAGAGAACCAACCACCACAGTATAGTATATATAGAATGCAATCTCATTGAAATCAGACAAAAACTACTTCACTGGCGACACTGCATAAAAGGTCCTCTCGAATTGACCCTATACATTTAAAAATTATATGCAATCGGAACATTCGGCAATCACAGTTTCTCTTTCTCGTTTTACCGATTTCGCAGGTGACAATTTGATTGTCTGACGCAAACCTCAACCTGAGACGAGCTGTACTAGACATTTATCATATCTAGAGAAGCGTTTGCTACTGCAGCGAAGTTTGTGTCTGGTTTAAATGAGATTTATATTGACGTTTGTGGGTCTGACTACATATTAGTACAGTAAAGACCCTGTGAGTCTGAGAGAATAGAATGTCCATTTAAAGATATTTATCAGACAAAGAGTTAAATTATATGAAGAAATGGTTGATAAAAACAGTTCATAGACTATAAATCAAAAACTTGAAAATCAAAAACCAAGACTTACCAGTCGCCTTTGTGGTTTAATGAGGGGCCGGTTCATACCATTCATTTTATGGTAGAGTCCGCACGCGTTACACAGGTAGTGCCCAGTCCCGTCCCGTCTCCACAACGGAGTTGAGATGGCCCCGCAGTTGACGCATTCTCTCCCTTCTAGGTCCGCAAAATATTCTTGACCATCTGTAATAGAGATGCAACATGAGTATGTGTTTTAATAGTGTAGTCAGGCCGAATTTGATACAGCCGGCTCGACACTTATCAGAGCACGTAGTCGGTAAAGATGTGTTTTTTCTATATGGCGCGATGGAACTGTTATTTTTTACCGTCATGTTTTTTCGCGTGTCAAACACGTGTGTGCGTGGAGGTAGGGAGTTATCGACCGAATCTCTATCTCCATTGGAAATGTTTCAGTCTTGCCAATTACTTTATTCTCGAGCTAGGTAAGACTTGCAAACTGGACGAATACCAGGGGTTCGTGTTTTGTTGGGTATCATACTTATATATAGACACCCAATCTGTTAGTTTACTTCTCAAGAAACTGATGCCATTTTGAAACCAGATATATTGATTATCTAAGCTTTTTGTTACATTAATTTGTTATTTTCTATTATTCAGCTGTCTTATTACCAAAAGGGATTTCGTTAAATGCTTAACGCTACCTAGCTCAATTTAACAAAGTCTGGAGTAGCCTGTCCCTACCATTACATGTTAGGGTTAACGTCATCGCCCTCTGGAAATAATGTTCCAATGAAAGGACTGTAGAGACAACTGTTTTATGGACCAATCAAATAACCTTTTACATTCTGAGTGCAGTTATGTTAATTATTTATTTATTCATTTTAAACATAAAATTGTAATGGTCCACTGTAAGATTTACGATAATCAGTTGATTGTTTTTACTAATTTACCATGTCATTATGCCATAGATTTATATAATGGGAGGTAACCAATTTAGTCGCCATTGTTGGTTTATGCCAGACGTAACAATTTACTTTAGTTCGCCGGATTACCAGAATTGCTTTATTTAAGACAGACACGAGGTTCCTGTATTAATAAAACGTACGTCAAAAGATACTTGTTTCTAACCTTTTTATGTGCAATGAAACGTTTTTGTAGTTCTGTTTCAATAAAACCCCATATTTTTTTAACCGTTTCTGATACAGATGACATTGGGTACATCTACAGCAATTAATTCGTTTATCAAAGGCATAATTTGAATATTCTAGATATTACACTTTTTACAAGGATATATCAGGGAGGGAACGGCACGATGGGGGCGGTCGGTACAATCGTTTATAAGCGACGTTTGACGTACGTGGTAAATCGAGGGTAATACATTTAGTTTGTGTTATGATAGATAAGGTCATATCATAATTTAGAATCTAGAAAAGGGTACTTTAAATATGAAATTAAAGATCTTGAAAAAAATACAAACAAAAACTAAATAATGATTTATGGCGTAGCATCACCGTTACGTTACATTCGCCTCATGCGAAAAATAGGTCCATAGGATCCATGCTAAAGATGGCAGATCGTACCAGTACTTGCATGCCCACGGGCACACCGGATATTTTACTTACGTTTGTATTAGGTGAATACAATAATTAGATATGCCTACAATTACCTTATGCCAATAATACTACAACGGTGGTGTTTCTGAATGTAGTTATGACGCACGTTAAATGACAACGAACAGCAAGTCGATGAAAGGACTCATTTTCGTGACGATAGGAGAAGGGCCACGCGTAAGGATACTATCATTTTTACAGAGCGCCCCCTGTCGTTTGAAACCCGGTCTTAGACGCCGTTTAATTTCAATTGCGCGTGATTCTGGAACCATGGTTTTAATTTATGTTATATTTCTACGAAAACCGTTATTTCTTATCTATCTTACAACGCATCAAGTCAGAGATAAAAGTTTTTTTAACGATAAAAAATGTAGATATGAAAATATGAATCTATTTTCCGACCGAGGCGTTATGAAACGATAATGTTCTGGCGTTAAGGTATTGCAACATACTTGTAGATTGTCCAAGAAATATGTAAGCTTATTATATTCTGTTCTGCTGTCCAATATCGTCATATCACTAAAGTCTGATCGTAACTGTGCATTATCTATTTATTCCTTTTCTTAATGACGAACTATGAATACATTTGTCAGACTGTGTGCAGATAACTGCTGATACGAATCTACACGGTTCGTAAATGGCTGTAACTTTATTTTCTAACAGTTAAGCCATTTTATATATCAATAGAAAGTAGGGCAAGTTATCGTCCGACAAAAAAACATGTACGATAAACGAATATTCACAAAGACCTTGTCTCATGCCTGGGTACCTTGCAAAAAAGCCACATACGTCTTCAGATTGAGCAAGGAAAATTAATTACATCCTTAATTGTTTCAAGAAATATTCATCAACTTTCTTAATCTTTTGCAAGTACAATTACCTACTTCCTTAAATTGTGCACGGAAAATCAATTGCTTTCTTAATTTCTGCAATAAAATAATCACTTACTTCCTTAGATTTTGCAAGAAATATTGACTTACTTTCTGATTCTTTTTTCAAGAAAATCAATTACTTTTTAAAGTTTTTGCGAGAAAAAACATTTACTTTCTAAGTTTCTGCAAGGAGGATCACTTTCTGATATGAATATGAAACATGTAAGAAGCGTCCGTCAAATTTCTATTTCAATTTGACATGTTGTCGATTCAAAGTTTAATAATTGCGAAATTATTGATCGATGGATTACCAGACGAACATAATAGAACTTTTATTTCGGACTTACACAAGCGATTTCCGTCCGTACATGATTACACATTGTTTCATGGTCATAATGATAAAGACACCCATATATTACATGTATACACTAGAATATATATAGATATATACCAAGATCGGGTATACACAAACATTTCATTTTGACTGATGCATTTGTTAATGAACAACTGACATGTTTTAGTGATTCATACATATTTTATTGACGACACCCAGCAACAAGGTGAGCATATGCACAGATATTTATATAATCATAGTTTAACCCTTTCCCACATATAGACGCTTTCTGACAGATATGCAGCAGACAACTTAATATTCTGTCAAAAGGAGAAATTGCTCATAATGAACAATTCATCATTTTGCCACAATGTTTTCAACTGTATTCAATAATTGTTCTTTCATTTATAGAGAGTTATCATATTTTGAACTACACAAAACTCAGATATTTCGATCAGCCAACATAATGTGTCAGGAGTATATCGAGGAATACACAAATGTTCTCGCCCTTTTCGGGTGAACCAGAACCCATCCAATGCTTTTGTATTTAATAGATGGCACAGCGCCGGCACTTCGAAGCGACATTAATATCGAATCAAGCGGCAACGTTTAACGGTGGTTCTTAATGTATTTATCTCGAAGATTATACCTATTTCCGATAAGAATCGTTCTTTTCACCAGCGACAAGATAGTCCCATTTGCATCACGTCAGATAAAATTGTTTCTTACGAAGTATGCGACCAGTGAAGGATCGGGTGAGATTGTGCATCCACCCAGTCTTGTCACGACCCCCAGCTCGCGTCGAAAGTCTTAATACCATTATATATGCGAATGGTCAAATGGTCCGTATTTTAAAATAAATCTAAAGTTGGCTGACTAGTTTGTATTTATGTGATGGAATGCCCGAGTTGTTGTCGTATGGGGAGCATTTTCAATGAGGCGGCTTTTGAATATATATTAATATATTTCTTTAATCTAACGGTTGATGAAAATGAAAATGGGACCCCAACAGCTGAGAGTGTGATGCGTGCGTGAGCGCAAGTTAAAATAAGTAACCTCGTAGTAAACGCCCTTATACGCCCATGCAGCAAACGTTTTCAATTGTTACACGTTCTGAGCATTGAAAATAGTTACCTCTAAGCTTTAAAATAATCCAAAGAAAATAGTATCATGCAAGGAAGGATTCAGCCCGCGAAAATGGTTACCGTCATTTTGAACGAAAACGGGTTGGGACGTAACTGGTTTTCACATCCTCTACTTTCATTTTCAAACAAAGTCAAAATATTAAATAAGATCAAATCAAACATAACCATGCATTCAGACTCAAATGTAATATATGCAATTGCAACAACGAAAATAACGATATTTAGGGACTATCTGACTCTCGATCAGCATGACCGCGGATGTACTTGACGTAATTTGACATTCTAAGTTCATTGACAATAATTCACCAAGTATGTAAAACCTGATTTGCGTGTGTGTAAATGTTTAATCTTGATCCAGATTATTCAATTCACATTTATCGATTCATTGATCCATTTCAAAACGACCTACCAGTTAAAAATAGCCACACAACAATTTGATTAAAACAATCGCAATTTACTTAATCACGCTTACATGTATATGTATTCTAAGTACTGTCAGCTTATTTTGGCTTTTCTGAGGAAAAAACTGTTTCGAGGTATAGTACTCTAGAGTGGAAACATTTATATTTATCTATCGTAAAGTTAATGGAAAAATGACATTTGCGTAAACTTGATAGCTGAGAGAATTATAGTTTAACTCTTGCAGCACCAAAGGCAATGTTGAACTTTTTGCAAACAATGCAGATTCAGGTGAGTCAGCTCGTAACGAGCTGTCTCACCTGAAATCTGCACTGTTTGGCCGTGAATTATAAAAATATTCCAAATATCCTATAACATGAAAATAGAGTCGCCCGAGTTTGAACATGGAAGAGTCTACTTTAAACAATTAGGCGCTGAAAGGGTTAACGAGGTACACCAGATATACAATAACGTCATACAGATTATACCCAAATAAAAATGAAACAGAGAAAACACGACACCTGACCAAAGGATGACTGCTAAGAAAGCCTCGGTACGTGGCATCAACATGGAATGAAAACCATGGTGAAACGAATAATGATGACTTACATTTATCACTCGAAGGGCGGCGGCTACAACCTGTGCTGACCTTACCACGCCCAAAATCCCACAAAAGTTTTGTAATTCAAGTTTTCTTTTCTGTGACATTCAAGTGCAGTATATTTTTGTTGTTTTGCTTTTTTGTTGGTTACATGCAAGTTCTGTTTATTCTTAGTCATTATTTACAAACGTTAGCTAAAGAGTTAACTTTACACGTTATCACAAATAATATAAATATATTAATAATAAAAAGAAAAATCAGCGGAAATGAAGCAGATATGAGACAGACAATATTATATACGAAAAGAAGATGGAAATCTTATCAAAGTTTCTGTTTTGAACACTGGTATCTATCGTTAGTGACTTTTACAGCCGAGACGAGAATCTTTTTTGGAACGGAAAGGGCTCAAAACATGCATGTCACATAAATATACAAGCCCGCTCGTTATGGGATTAAGCCCTAGACCTACGGAACCAGGTAATTTGAATTATTTACATGGACCACATCAAGGCAAATACACAATAGTTTACCCTTTCCCACATACAAC
>JASEVX010000013.1:8736598-8762302 GCA_031761405.1 Serripes groenlandicus
GAGTCAGTCGCAATGCTAACCCCACAATCCTCAGCGGCAATGAGAAAACACACTGTACTACCATTATTTAAAAGTTTGGTTTGACCTGGCCGGGAATCGAATCCTTGACCTCCCGCACCCGTGGCGAACGCCCAACCTCTACACGACCGAGGCTGTTTCCACAGGTTAAGAAACCGACATTATTTAAGGGAAGGGTTGAAATACGAAACATTATCGAAATTGTTTTATATCCAAGCCCAAATTGGGTAGGTCAAGAGTCAAACAGAAATAAATCTTCTTTGCTGTTTACCTAATGCGAGTTTGTGAGCTGTCAAAAATCGAAACCATTTAAGAGACAAAAAATACTGGACAAAGTGGAAATAAATCTAAAAACATGTAGCCCATTTTGAACAGAAAACACTATTGGGCAAAGGAAATATTGCAATATCACATTTAAACCAAAGTAATGTTTCATAAAGGCCGTCTGCTTGTGAGTTGTCCAAACAAACTCTTACAGGCTAAGGATCAAAACTCTTAAAATTGAATTCTTTGTTTGTTCAACAAAGTCTCCA
This sequence comes from Serripes groenlandicus, assembly GCA_031761405.1. Taxonomy (NCBI): domain Eukaryota; kingdom Metazoa; phylum Mollusca; class Bivalvia; order Cardiida; family Cardiidae; genus Serripes; species Serripes groenlandicus. The sequence goes on from JASEVX010000013.1 coordinate 8,737,150, forward strand.
TCACTCTTCATGGGTCTTTAAAAGCTGCGGATAAATACCGATGATCGCCAAATATTGGACTTACGAGAGTCTCGCGACATTGCAAGATTTATCGAGATTTAGTGATTATTTCGGGAGCATTACATTGGAAAAAGCGGGTGGTACCGGCGTATTTGAAGTTTAAGGCTGATCTAGTTTTGGTGGGATTGAATCTTTAATTAATGCATTGGGTACCGTCCTTTAAATGCTTTATAAATAATTCATCGATAAAAGGATTAACACTGAAATCAGTGGAAATCATTCCAAAGTCCCCGTAGACTCTTCACAAACAATCCGTTGACACTTAATTAACTTGTTTCCAAATGATTTTAGTATCCGTATATACTTTTATACAATAGGTAAAAGTGCATTGATTACTGAAAAAGAAAAGGAAAAAAGCACAGGAGCCGTTCACAAATTGTACTGGTACCCGAAATCCCGTAGAGATATATATATATCTGGTTTTTTTTTCTTCTTTATGTTACTCCCATGACTTAACAAGTTCGTGACTGGTTCCCGTTACGCACGGTTTGCTTTATTTACTGCTTCTTGTCCACTGTTGGATAATTTTCGTTGGAATTTCGTCTTAATAAGCGAAGAGCGAGCTGAATTCCATATTCTCTACTCTATCGCCCCCGTGACGAGATAACGACAAAATCAACGGATTAACCCTTGCTAGGGACGACACGTCTTCTAAAACAGGTAGAAACGAAATCTTGGTATCTCTGCAAAACATTGTGGGAAAAGACCCTATTGCTCTGACAGAGCAAAAAAAGGTATTTTCCGAACAAGGTAAAAGGTTTGTTTTTACCAACACCATTCTCAAAAGCCCAATGACGTCCGTGCGAGAACTTACTATGTTTGATTAAATAAGCATGTATATGTCTTTATACCATTCGATCTTGTCTCTTTAATTGTTTCTATTTTTGTCATTATTTCTCCTAAAGTCGCTGTGTGTTGTTAATACGATATATGTATTTCCCCTTTCAATAAGCTGTACACAAATTATGTTTTAATGAGCAATTATATATACAAATTGATAGGAGTCGTCTTATATACGTTTACTCTAAAAGCAAAAATGTGAAGAAGGAAACAGATTATAAACAGGTCAAAGATCGAAGCGCGAAAGGTGTAAAAATCAATATCTTTCGGAGTCGACTCTATTTCGAAATTAGTTTTGAGGAAATATTTAATATATCCTCGCATATTAAGAAGATGGGATCTTTATCACTCATAAAGCCATGATCTCCGGCAATAAATACGGATAACTCTTATCAGAATATTGCTTGAGTCGCAAGACCGTCGCTAATCGGGTAAAACTACTTCTATCCATAGGTCTAGATAAGGTTGATTGTTTGGTGTTACACACCGCTTTCAACATTTGTTTCAGTTATATCACGGCGTTTCCTGGCTAAGTAACCAGTACTACTGGTCCCAATGTATCTTGACACCAGCAAGTCAGTCGTAATGATAACCCTGACAACACCAAGGAGGAAAAGCCATTATTATCATTGTTTAAGTCATTGGTATGACCCGGCTGGGGATCGATCCCGCGGCCACTACACCAACGAGGTTATATAGGTATCATATATGAGGAGGAGAACACTTTATTTAACGACGCTGATAGAGGATTTATTTGAGTGCAAGACACGAAGTGTTTGATGGTCATATACAAATTGAACCCCCTTTCTCATATTCATCAAATCTGCTCGCAGACGACTTTGAAGAAATCTTGGCAAAATTATAGAAATTCTTTGTAAAACAATGTGCATGTATAATTATTGGATATATTTGAAAACATTGTGGCGACATGAAATCAGCTATGTCTATTTCTTGCAACGATGTTTATAGAAGTCGTCTGGTGTAGCTGCGTTTACATACGTTCTGGTCTATATCAGTCGTGTGCTGTATTCTACGAACACGAAGATAGTATGGTGTTGATGCATCTAAAGCAGACGCCATTGCTACACTTTGTCTGCCATTTAAATAAATCTACAGCATATTACTTAGGAAACGTCTAGACAAAGCTATGTAAAATAGTAGAAAGTATAAATATTTTAAAAAAGTGAAGTTTTCAAAAGTCGTCTACTGCTTCGTGAGTAGATTTTTGTTTCGCAATGCGTAGAAACGCCTCTTTTCAAAATATACCTGCTAAAGAGCCGTACAAACGCGTATTCCTGACGAGAGAATGTTAAAGGTCGTTTTATATGTGACCTGACTGTATAACTAACTCGACAGGAAGGTCGCGTTCTTTTCGCCATTGAAAGCCCATTGTATACAGATAATGTGCGATAAAAACACAAGTTATACAACCTGTATTTGTGGAAGAATAGGTCTTATGTAAATATAGTACATCCTTTTCGCCTATGATCAATTTGTGTCATTTTAATTTTATAATTTGTATTGCATTCAGACGCAGAACAAGCCAACGAGTTTGATTATGGTCTCTTGCAGTCTATATCTGTTGCTATGCTTCGTGTATGCCAAGAACTCCTTAACCCTTTCCCTCTTATATACCAATTCTGACGCCTCTGCAGCAAACGACCATTGCAAACATTGTGAACAATTTCTCCATGTGTCACAATGTTTTCAACTGTATTCAATAATTATAATTGAATGTGTTGAGATTTTCCATAATTTTGCATAGACATTTTCAAAGTCATCTACTGCAGATTTGATGTATGTGGAAAAGAGTTAAGTTAGCCTGTGCATGCTCACATAGTACGTAGAGCCTCTGCTGACTGTATTAACCCTTTCCCTCATACGACAATTATGTAGCAGACGACTTTGAACATATTTTGTCAAAAAATAGAAAATCTCTATAATTGAATGGATAACCTACGACTTAAAGTGGAAAACATTGTGGCTCGTTTTGAGCAATTTCTGCTTTTGTCACTATGTTTTCAAAAAGCCTTCTGCTGCAGAGGTGTCAGAAAGCGTCTATATGAGGGAAAGGGTTAACACATGTACATCAATTATATAGCTATTGTATTTAATACCGTCAATTCACACAGACTGATTCCAATCTAAAGTTCTTGGTCCAACGCTGTGTTTCTATCGCGTTGGGTTGCGGACGAATATTACAAACGAGTGCACACTTCTAGCTTTTCATCAGGTGACACCGAAGATTGAAGTTCATGGAGCCAGACTATCAACGCTATTACACGAATTCAGAGCTCTAGATAAGGGGCATTTTTCATGTACTAAAATCCTTATTTCACATTCAAACCCTATGATGTGGGTACTCAAAAGAATCGTCTCAGTGAGACGATTCTTTTGAGAACCCACAACATAGGATTGTGTTGAGTAATGAGAGAAATATTGTGCGGCAAAGACCTGTTCACTCCCTCTTATCTAGTCCTCTGCGAATTGATGTGTAGTGTAAATGTGCACTGGCGGCATGCACGAGTCCTCACAATCCGCCATTTCAAATAAGAATATCAAATTCTAGTTTACACATAAAATAACGTCTACAAGATGAGACTAATGAATCTCCAAATCATGATCTCGCCATTTTATATCCATTGAACCCTATACCAAACACATACACTTTCTGACGACTTCTGAAAACATTGTAGTAAAAGAAGAAAGTGTTCATAACGGGTTCAGAAAGGGGTAAAACGCCAATATATTGTATCGCAGATATAAAGAAACATAACCGTTTTCTATTTTCTAACAGAGTTCAGCAGTTTTCATCATACTTGCAAAAATGCATGTCGTTAGATATTTTTTTCTAAACAAAGGCCACTGATAAGCCATATCAGACTTTCTCTTGATGACAAACAGATTGTTGTGTGTGGCGGCTGTCCGTCACTTAACCCTTCGCGTTTTACAGGAGACATTGTAGGTCTCTGCCGCACACGAGCATTTGTCTTTCGTGAGATATGTAGATTGACATCTTCTTCACGATTCAATTCAAATTCCAGTTACACCAAAATCTCTTAATGCAGAGGTCTTATGTTCGAATTTGGACACGGCCTTTTCATTCTTTTCATCGACACAAAAGCCACTGCGCAATTGTTTGGGGTTTTCCCCCAGCCTTTGCGCAGGCATCTTTTAACAACAACTAAAACGTCATCCGATCCGTGCGTTAACATTCTCAAACGGTTCTCACTTTCTTAAGCTCACATAATTGTTATTTAACTCTTTCAGCGCCGAATTGTTTAAAGTAGACTATGTTCAAAATTGGGCGTCTCCATTCCTCATGTAATAAAAGTTTGGACTATTTTGATAACTAAAAGGCAAACAATGCTGATTTCAGGTGAGACAGCTCGTTACGAGCTGACTCACCTGAATCAGTATTGTTTGCAAAAACCTCAATATTGCCTTTGGCGCTGAAAGAGTTAATGTGTCCATATTAACAAACAACTGATGTATATTCTTAAAGCAACTGATTGGAAAATGATACTATAGTTAAGAGACGGTATAAAAAAAGGTGTGGGGAATTTATTTTAAAGCACGTTAATTTCTTCAGTGTTTTTTTTAATCTATATGAGTTTCTTACGAGGACGCATGAAAAACGCATCAGTACGGTCGGAAGGGTTTCAGAATGTTACCGATCCAGTCGTAAAGACAAATAGACGTGTAGGACGAATGTTTTGTGGTGGAACAGGAGGTTAATTGGGAATTTATAACATTACATATGTTCGCTTTCCATTAATTCCGAGCGCATCCGATCATTATCGGCTGCTCGACACGTGATTTATGTCGTCATCGCGCGTGCCGTTCTTGAACTACCGAGCACGCGCACTCATCTGTATTCGTAATTAGCAGAACGTAAAAAATACATATTTCGACTTTATTTTTTATTTGACGAGATTGTTTACATGGAACCGGTTTTACTTTGACATTTATCTCTTTCTAACACGTAGACGCATTTTTGTGCATATACAGCAGACGACACTTCAAATCTATACAATAATGATACTTCATAAAAATAAATTTCCATATTTGTGCATGGATGTTTTGCACATATGTTTTCAATGTCGTCTGCTGCATATTTGCTGTATGCTTGACAGGCCGGTTGAATTTTCTATCTTGTCATTTGTATAATTTTCTGTTGATATTCAGGTTAAGAATAAATCTGTCGTCAAGTGTTAAACAAAACAAATGAGTTCCGATTAGCCAAATCATAAACCAACCCAGAATGGATTGTTGTCTGTCGTCTTCTAATGCTTTTAACTCTTTTACTGCCAAATTTCACAAAGTCGAATCGGCCATGTTTAAAAGTGGATCACTCAACTTTCGTCCAACAGGAAATTTGGTAAATTTTAATGTTTAAATGGCAAACAATTCAGATTTCAGGAAAGACAGATCGCCATGAGCTGTCTCATCTGGGTCTGCATTGTTTGCAAAATCCTTTAACCCTTTCCCTCATATAGACGCTTTCTGACGCCTCTGCAGCAGACGGCTTTTTGAAAACATAGTGACAAAAGAAGAAATTGCACAAAACGTGCAATTTCTCCTTTTGCCACAATGTTTTCCACTTTTTGTCATGGGGTATCCATTCAATTATGGAGATTTTCTATTTTTTGACAAAATACGTTCAAAATCGTCTGCTGCAGAATTGCCGTATGAGGGAAAGGGTTAATTGCCTTTGGCAGCGAAAGGAATAATTCAGAAAACGATACCAAATAATTGTGTGTATGGTGTGTTTAACGTCGCTTTTAACATGTTGTCAGATAAATCACGGCGTTACCTGGGTGACTGAGTTACCAGTACTACACGTCTATTTAACCTTTCACCCGCGTGTCAGTCGTAAGGCTTACCCACAGTCCTGGGCGCCAAGGATGGAAAGCCGTTTCTACTACTTTTCAAGGTTTTTGGTATGACCTGGTCGGGGAACGAACCCGCGACCTCCAACACACGAGGCAAATCATGTGTATGTTTATTTTGTACAGATCCGGATATGGTGTGACATTATACCAATCTATATCCATTGAGGAAGAGTCAACTCTTGTTATTAGATACATAAACATATTGTTATCGATTACTATAATAAAATAAGATCGTGTTATTTATGTATGCATCGTACGACAGTTCCAGTTACAAGGACTATAACATTGTTTATAAATGTTTTCTATTGGTTAAATTCACAATTGCTTTCATTTGATATTTGACACGGGAGTCTATGGCTTACTGGTGAAAACATGAAATACACTTCTTAAACTTTTAACATCTAAATGTGTGAACAATTCTCATCATTATCATTATTAATTTTATTATTATCATAATCATCGCCATCTTTATCAGTATCATTATGCGATATATTAAAACTCATCAGCGTTATTTTTGTAATTTTAACTATCGTCATTAGCATCATGTTCATCATCATCATCATTATTATTATTATTATTATTATTATCATTATTATTATTATTATCATTATTATTTTTATGATTATTATTATTATTATTATTATTATTTTTATTTTTATTTTTTGTATTATTATGAATGAATACTTTTATTGTTATTATTTTTATTAGTATTAGTATTATTATTTTAAGCACAATTTACATAGTATCTTATAAATACATTTTAATTATTTTCAAACCCACAAACTTTACTGAGTGATTTATTTTTAGTCCCAAAAATACCCTGTTTCTTGATATGCAATCATTGTTTATAATTTTCGACTTTTTAAAACATATGCCCAAAATAGTTTTACAACAATAAAAGTCTGGAAATAGGAAAATGTCAAAGGAAAGACGGTTCCATGTAAACAATCTCGTCAATCTGATAAACATTTGAAAACAAAGTGTGAAAAAGGCATCAGACGTCAACTAAACTAGAACCATTGTTAAAGGGACCCACATGTAGACGTGTTTTACGCATATGAGCCAGCCGACTTTTAAAAACATTGTGACAAAATGAGAATTGGCTCAAAACGAGGGAATTACTCCGTTTGCCATCATATTTTCAACATTTTCTTACACTATCTCAATTATACAGATTTTCCTTTAAAATTAACGTAAGAACTAACCTGGTCCGGTTGATCGTAATCCTTGTTGAATAGCCATCTGGAAATTCCAGGATGAAATGTCTGTCGTTGGCATATAGCTATAGGGATTAATACCCGGGGGTCGGGCTATGGGTGCCGCAAAACTACTGTCAGTCCGCCCCGTTGGGGGCGAAATTGGAGAACTAGGAGACGCGGCAAAAGGGAATCTTGAACTAACCGATGAATGAGGATTTGTCGTGTTATAGGCCGGATCGGCAGTGTTCATTTGCCACATTGCCGGCGAGCTCGGGTTTGAAACCCCTTGCGCCGTGCCATTAGTCATGTAAGGCATGGGCGGAAGCACCGCTCGAGTTGTAGGTACATACACGGGATTGATTGAAGATGAATGCATTGACGTAACGGCTCCTGCCACAGACCCAGGCGAGTCATGATACGTTGGGGCAGTACCGTGCACCGGCATCGCGTGCATTGAATTTTGAAACATATCTTTGTGTTCCCGGACACCACTGTTCAAGTCCGAATCTATATCCGATGTCACAGCCGCTTCTTCGAGATCGATCCCCTGGTCACTGGAGTTTGATCCGACTATCTCACCGTCTGGTCCTTCTAGATGTTTAAAGAACACCTCGACGTCTTCACCCTGCAGTAGAGAACTGTTGTCCTGGAACTTTAAGCCAGGCGGTAACGCCCGACCTGGGGCCTTGCTGGGGTCGGTGGAAGCTAAGTGAGAACGGTAGAGATGATAGTCTTCCTGGGTTTTGATTGTCGATTGCGGAACAACACTTGTTTGCCAGTTTGACTCAGATAATGCCATGAAGCTCCATGCAGCTTCCGGTCAAAGGTTCATAAACGAAGGTGTGCTGGGTCTCTGAAATTCGATTATGCGGTCACTTATTTACTGGCTTTTCTTCTTCTAGTTTCAACTTTAGATTTGCATATACAGTTTTTACGAATATTCCTAGTTTGGTGTCACCTGCAATGAAAATAATCAAACAATTTTATAATTTATTAGAGGTTAAAACATAACGAGCAATTTCTTCTTTTGCCACAATGTTTGCAAAGGTCGTCTGCTGCAGAGACACCAGAAAGTGTCTGCATGTGGGTATGCTATTTTTGTTTTGTTTTCATGTGTAGTCAAAGACACTGTATAAGTAAATCCGAAATTATACATTGACTTATCCAACCCTCCCACACTTACAAGGTATTTGTATGCATATGGAGCAGCCGATTATCTAAAACAGTGTGACAAATGGAGAGACATTACTCTTAATCAGTAATGTCTCCATTCGTCACATTGTTTTTATATTTATTCAATAATTACACTTTCGTTTAATAACACTTTCCACAGTTTTGCATAGATGTATTCAAAGTCGACTGCTTCAGATTTGTTGTAGGGTTTAATGTTCATGTTCTGATAGTATATCTATTCGACAACAACTTTCAATAAGTCAGATAGTGTTGAGAAGGTTTGTTATTAAATGATCTAAAAATCCATATGGATAGCACAATGTGTATGCTACAGGTTAGCTAAGAAAACTATTAAAATATGTTGAATTATATTAATTGTGTTTATACGTACATGTATATGCAATCATATCATAATACAGTTATCAATTTGTAATATGTAATTGATACAACGACCACGGATATCACACTCAATATTTGGTTTCAAAATTAAAAACATTCCCAACACATATCACACACACACACCTAGACATGTGTAATCTTAACTACAATTATCAAATCACACAACATTGATAAATTGCTGCTAATATTCAGTTTCAAAGCGAGATTATTTTCAAATCAAATCACAAGAGCAGATAATACAACGATATTTAACCCGGAAAAACTTGAATATTCACTCTATCTCTCCTAGAAATTGCTTAAACTGTTCTTGTTTATCACCTCGTATCAACCTTGCACCATTATGATCCGTGTATTCGTCAAATTTATCATATGACAAAGGTCCGATTATCGATATCCTTATATCTTCATTATCATATTTTTATCAATCCAAAGGAGGGACTTATTGATAAAGTAGGCGGAGCGATTGGGTGACACGTGAACATATCTACCCGGACATTCGTCACGTGACAATTTTGTTTTTAATCGTTAAGATTCGATTTGTTATGGAATTTAGAATTATTGTACAGTTTTGGTGTTAAAAGACTTTTTATATGTAATCACATTTCCCATAGGCTGTAACCTCAAAGAACGGAGAAGAATCAACCGTTGCCGAGCTGTTAGCGTGGGAGATTCTGAACCGGGCGCCCCGGGTTCGATCCCGCGTCGCGGCATTTATGGTAGAGTGCTATTTGGACATTTCCTAGCCTACCGGTTTGTTTACGCAAAGATCACGAATTCGTGAATTGTCGCCGTGATATATATTAATTCATAAAATCGAACTTCTATGAGACTAAAACTGACTGTAGTGACTTCATTTCGTTACGATCAGGATTGCTGGAACAACATTTTGACTGTTGTAATTGTATCGTGAACACTTTAAGGGTAATGTTTGCAATTTGCACAGGATAACTCATGTTATTTACAGTTCTCACGCCGAGATACTGGCTTTCCTCAGGGGTACAAGGTCCCATTGATCTATCCCGCTCGTCATGGGATTCGAACCAAGGACCTATGAATCACGAGACCAACTCTCTCTTCCCATGAGCTACACTCTCCTTTCTCTGCTTACATTTACCGTCAAACCCCTGTTGGCCTGTTACGGATGAGGGCGTGTAATTCTACAGAAATGCTCAATAAATCATGTGGTGAAATATATAAGTAAAAAATCTCAAAGTCTCGCCAACTGCGTTGTTGCTGGCGAGAAAATTGCATCACGTGCCGCTCGTTTATTTTGCGGTCTCAAATTGCTGCTCGTTTATTCTGCGGTGTCCAATTGCGTAATGGAGAGTGAAAGTCGTTGCATGCTGCAAGCAGTACAACGGTATTAAATGTCTGATTTATGATGAACCTTGACAGCTTCTCCAAGAGAATTCAAAGATAAGAAAAATTGTAGATTTGTTCACCCTTATCCTGCTATACGTCATTTTAAACAGCATCTGGTTGCCATGAATTAAATCAACCAATATACACGTTTAATCTTAGTCTATGTGTTTCGAAACTCGAGTTTCGTTTAATTCGTTTAATTCTAAGTACAGAATACTCGAAATATAAGAAATGATGTTACTGGGAGAACGAATTCTGCAAACTAAGGGTTAACATACACTAGACAGTTATTTCGAGGATAGAGTTTTAACTCCTTTTACTTGACTAAAAAGTAGGCGTTGCTCTGCTTAAGAAAGCGCAATTCGAACGGTTTAAAAAATAATATTTTATAAAAGCACAATGTTTTATGTACCATTTAGAATTCCTATTTCAATGGAGTGTTTAATTAAAGTAGTTATATAATGTATCAAAGTTTAAAAGCAGCATTTGACCTGACGATATTTGAAAGCAGACAACATTTGAAAACAATGTGGGGGAAATGAGAAATTGCTAGAAACGAGCTAGAAAGTTCAAATAACGTGCATGTCCCTTTCTTTTTTAACAGATTATTTTACCATTGCTGGTAGTGGTCAGAACTGGTTTGTTAAGGGACTGCTGTACAGGGTATTAATAATGATACAGTCAAACTTGTATAAGACAGCCACCTAAGGGAAAATATGTTGAAAGCGGCGTAAAACACAATGCAAACAAAAACAAATGAGCCATCACGCGAGAAAACTAACAGGGTGGACTCTGCGTTAAGTATCGACCCGGATAAGCATAAGCATGCCGCGCAGGCTTACCTGGATATACACTTTTCGCCTCCTGTTAATTTTCATTTTCAGGAATCATTACTCTATGCCTCTATCCCTCTGAGGCGGAATGTGTCGGCCCGGATCAGTCTGCGCGGACTGCGCAGGCTGATCCGGGTCGATATATACGCAGAGGCCATACTGTTGGTTTTCTCCCGAGACCGCTCAAATCCAGAGCATGTTTCAGAACCATTTAGTTCACTGTCACGTGAAATAAGTATGTGCATTGTGCATGCAAGTTATAATCGTTATTCTTATGCATATATTTAAACGAAATAAAGTTCATTGTCTGTCTATACCCATTATGCAGCAGAAAACTTTTAAAAACATCGTGGGCAAACAAGAAATTGCTAAAACAATTAGCAGTATATAAAAAAGAACTTGACAATTCATTTGGTGCAACACTAAACACTAAACAACTATAAAGTGATATATGTCATGAAAGTGCATATCGTTAATGGATTAACCCTAAGTTAACATATTTGAAATGTGATAATATTACATTCTCAGCACTAAATACTCGGTCTAACTATCTGACAGTGCATTTAGAAACCCGAGTAGACGGAACGATAATCGTTATTTATGGACCCCCACACCCAATTTCTGTTTTCTTCCTGGTATTTTCTTTCTCTGTTTTTGTGTGTTTTTGTTTACCAAATTGTTATGATCTTATTTCATGTTTTTCCCAATTATTATCAGATTCATAAAGTGCACGTTATGATGTTACGTCCTTTTCAATTATATATCAGTTACCAAGGATTTGATGCATTATTAAAGGAACGATGAATTATGCTAGGACAATTTGCGCATGCTCAGCAACATGCTGCCTTGAAATGAAAAGTCGCCTAAGCAATGCTAACCGTGGGTTTAATTTTAAAATATGTATATATCACGTGATAGGGCCCTGCTAATGAAGACAGACTCGTATGTAAACTCGAGCCAAATCACACGAAATAAACCTTAGTGCAGGTCTTCACTGTATGCTCTTCGTAATCATTTTCGAATTTCGTTTATGATTTTTGACTCACGAACAGTTTTAAAGTCTTTGGTTTGACCCCGTCGGTGATTTAACCCGCTACCTCTCTCACCGAGGCGGACGTTCTACCACTACATCATAAGATTGATTGATTGTTTCGTGTTTTACGTCACTTTCAACAATATTACAGTTATATCCCGAGGTTTCCTGGGTAAGTTACCAGTTCTACTGGATCCATTTATCCTGACACCATCCAGTCAGTCGTAATGCTAACACCGCAATCCTAAGCGCCAAAGGCAGTCATTACTACTACCATTCTAAAGTCTTTGGTATGACCCGACCGGGGATCTAACCCACGACCTTCCGCACCCGAGGCGAACGCTCTACCGTTACACCACCGAGTCGGTCATAAAACGGTCAATTCAGTGACCGTATAATTTGCATCAGGACCCAGTCTTTGCCCGAGTCGGACATTACGTATTATGGTATCTGTCCACCAGCGTATGTATACAGGACTAAATAATTCACTTTGTCGTGTGAATGATAAATAATCGAATTAAAACAATGCTGTACGATGTATCGTATAGTTCGTGATAAACTGGAAACAGGTGATATGTCGTTTCGAAACAGGTGAAAATAAATGAAAGTTATCTTTGCCTCTGTTAACGTATGTATACAGAAGACTCGAACCCTTTCCCACATACAAGAAAGCTGCATCAGGCGACTTTGAAAAATTCTACTATAAATGTGGAAAACATGAAAGAACAGTAATGGAATAAAGTTGAAAACAATGTTACAAAAGGAGAATTTGTTCATTATGACCATTTTCCCCTTGTGGTACGATGTTGTTAAAAGTCGTCTGGCGCATAGGCTTCAAACAGTGTGTACATGTGGGAAGGAGTTAATTAATATTTCTATTAGCTTTTTCAATTATGCATCCCCGTATGTTGACGTCTCTTTAAGACGACTTTAGAAAATGTATATTCAATAGAATTTTCCTATTTTTCCATGATTGTATTTTAAAAGCTGCAGATTGTGTGTGCATGGGAAAGAGTTAAGGTTTTTACAATGTCGGGACAATTCTACTGAACAGCAAAAACAAAAATAAACAACATGCATTTGTTAAAAAGATTCTCTATTCTGTTATTTTTCTGTAAATTTTGAATTTCTGGACTTATAACATATAAATTAACTATTGCATGTGCCTAATTTACATCTTGAGAAATGAAGGTTAGTATGGCCAATACTATGTCGATGGTTTCATTTGTACAACGCTAAAATCGAATAACGAGAACAATTGGTCGTTAAATGAAGATGCCCACAACATCAAAGACTTCCCTCGATGTTTATTTTTGGACTTTACGGATAAGTCGCCGCAGCAATGCAAACAGGTAGACAACCTTTACTCAGCCACCCGGGCGAGCCGATTATATAGATTAACGGATTAGTTGATTAGCCGATGATATTGGATGGGATTATTACCCATTTTAATTCTTTCCTATCTTTTGACTATGTTGACGCAACTGCAGCAGCCGACATTGTGACAAAAGAATATATTGCTCATAAGGAGTCACGAATCATGAAAACCAATATTAACTCTTTCAGCGCCAAAGACAATATTAAACGTTTTGCAAACCACACAGATTTAGGTGAGTCAGCTAGTAACGAGCTGTCTCACCTGAAATCTGCATTGTTTGCCTTTAAGTTACCAAAATAGGCCAAAACTTTCATAAATTGAGAAATGGACACACCCGATTTTGAACATAGAAGAGTCTACTTTAAACAATTCGGCGCTGAAAGAGTTAAACAATTTCATCTCGGTAAATGCGGTTTCCGGCTAATGTGTGCCATTACTAATAGTCCCTAATCAATTGATCGTGAATGTTAACCGAAATTTCATGCAACATTTATAAACAGTATTGCAGTGGCATTTCAATATAAGCAATTTCTTCTGTTGCCAAAATGTTTTCAACACTATAATAATACATTAATTAACAGGGACTTTCGATATTTGTTCCTAGAAATGTTCAAAGTTTGTTGTGTGTGGGACAGGGTTAATACTTCCACTAGTACAGATGACACTTTATATAGACGCTTTCTGACGCTCTCTGCAGCAGACGGCTTTTTGAAAACATAGTGACAAAAGAAGAAATTGCACAAAACGTGCAATTTCTCCTTTTGCCACAATGTTTTCCACTTTTTGTCATAGGTTATTCATTCAATTATGGAGATTTTCTATTTTTTGACAAAATACGTTCAAAGTCGTCTGCTGCAGAATTGCCGTATGAGGGAAAGGGTTAAAGCATCAGCAACGAAATGACCCAGAAAGTATGGCTTCATCTGTTCGCATCTAGATTGATGAACTTATTGAGTCACGAATCATGAAAACCGATATGTTTTAAACCATTTCAGCCATACGGGCGAGTTATGACAACTCTGTAACAGACATCTCTGAGAAGTTTCTCCATTTGCCACATTACGGAATGACGTATGGTTATTTCAACTATGTATAAAAGAAAATTAGTTTCAATATCTTTGATGTAGTAGTTTAAGTTCGTTCGTCGTTAAAATATCTAGAATCTGAGTAAATAAGCGGTTTCCGGCTATTCTGTGCTGTTACTACTAGTCCCCAATTGATCTTAAATGTAAACCGAAGACATTCATGCACAATTTATATTCATTCGAAGAGGCACTGAACCGCAATTACGTTAATGTACTATGTCATATGGGTTTTTATGTTTACGGGGTATTTATTTTGGCTATATTATCGATGTGGTTAAGACATACTACTTTAAACACTTCAAAGAACGATAATAGTTTGTATCTCCAATATTACGCGAAATGCTTTTAAAATGAGGCATGAGTGTTTATCGTTTCGTTTGTTTCTTACATTCAACAACACTCTTATTTAAAACAATTCGATATGAGGTATAAAGTAAATGAAAATTATGCATTTTTTATCCGGACTTCTATTTTCGTACATGCATATTTTATACCTTAGTCTGTTTTAGTAAATGCATTTTATATCCCAATATTTATGTTTGTATATGCATTCATTTTATATCCCAATACCTATTTTTGTATATGTATATTTTATACCTATGTTTGTTTTAGTACTTGTATTTTATATTCCAATATCATTTATTTGTATATGCATCTTTTATCCGTATGTTTGTTTTAGTACATGCATTTTAAATCCCAATATCTAGTTTTGTATATGCATATTTAATACCTATGTTTGTTTTAGTAAATACATTTTATATCCCAATATCCATTCTTGTATATGCATCTTTTATCCGTATCTTTGTTTTTAGTGCATGCATTTTATTTCCCAATATCTATTTTCATATATGCATATTTTATACATATGACTGTTTAAAGCTGATCTTGCTCTACGTTCTTCGCAAATGCATTTTGAAGTCGTCCGGAACAGACGGCGCGCTGGCTCATACCACTGTTGGTAGCAATGTACCGAAGGTCGATGTTCGAGTCGTGTGACCCAAGAGTCCCCGTGACCCAATATAATTTCGGCACTGATCTCAATGATCATCTACGGTAATATAATCCAAGGGTGTATTTTTCATTAACCCTTTCTGACATACAGACGCTTTCTTACGCCTCTGCAACATGCGACTTTTGAAAACGTTGTCAGGCTAGGAGAAAATGCTCGCAGTGAGCAATTTCTCGTTTTGCTACAATATTTTCCCTTCTATTAAATAATTAAAATGTTTTTCAATATATTTGCATTAATGTGTTCAAAGTCGTCTGCTGCAGAATTGCTTAACACTTTCCCTCATATAGACGCTTTCTGACGCCTCTGCAGCAGACGGCTTTTTGAAAACATAGTGACAAAAGACGAAATTGCACAAAACGTGCAATTTCTACTTTTTCCATAATGTTTTCCACATTTTGTCATAGGTTATCCATGGAGATTTTCTATGTTTTGACAAAATACGTTCAAAGTCGTCTGCTGCAGAATTGTCGTATGAGGGAAAGGGTTAACGTGGGAAAAGGGTTTGAAACCATAAATGAAGCCAATAACCCACGGGTGTTTGATTTAGTGGAGATAGGGGCCAGATAAGGAAGGATTCAGACGTCTTTATCTGAATAGGGATACGTTTAGGGGTAACTTACCTAATTCCCGTTGCTATGTTTTACGGGGTGGGGGGAATAAATATACATACACTAAAAAATGGAGATCCCGTGGGTTTGATCAGAAACATATAAATGCATTTATATGTTTCTTTTTTTAATGAAAAATATTTTGTTTTTGTTGTGATAATATCTTAGAAGTAGTCCACTTACTACATATGACATAAGACATACTAAATTTAATTATGTATATTGAAAAGGCAATGTATATAAGGGATACACATGTATATAATTGATTGTGAGTGTAAATTTAAACAGATTATTCATTAAATTATAAATTTTATAATAATAATTTTGCATTGAATGTATAAGAACACCTAATGACAAATTTGTCTTTTCGTTTCGGACAAGATTGGTCTAAATGGGTGTTATATGTCATTACATTTAGATTCAGTTTGCATCTCGTGTCTTGCTTGCGTACAAGCATGTTTATATGTATGTAGTTAAGTACATCTAAACAAGCGTGTATATGTAATGAATTGTATATACCATTATTTTGATGTATTATTTTGTATGTTTCACTGTTGTATGCTTTACTAACCACATGGGTCTATGACCTTCTGGTGATATTTTGAATAAAACTGTATGAGCTAAAATGAATCTGCGTATGAGAACTTTTCACGGCGAACTCATGGTTATTCTAAATTTAAAAAAAAAAATCGCCATTTACAGAACCTATGAAGCAGATGGTTTTGAGATAATTTAGTCAAAAATATGAAAATATCTATAAATGAAATAACGATTATTTATTCAAGTTGAAAACATTGTGAAACAGTGAGAAATTGCTTATTTTATAAGACGTTTGCTGTAGAGGCGTCAGAAAGAATGTGTGAGTCTAAGACTAAGAACCGCGTCTCTTTGATACATTGGAAAATTAATTTCATAAAAATAATATAAATGAGCCGTTGCGCGAGAAACCCAATATTATGGACTGCGTAATGTATCGACCCGGATTAGCCTGCGCAGTCCGCGCAGGCAAATTCGGGTCGACACATTCCGTCTCAGGGGAATAGATCTTTAACGTAATGATTCCTGTAACAGAAAATCCACAGGAGGCGAAAAGTGTCTTTCCGGATTAGCCTGTGCGGCATGCTTAGGCTGATCCGGGTCGATACTTTACGCAGAGTCGACAATGTTGGTTTTAACTCGCGGGACGGCTCATATCAATATATCTGCGTAATGTATCGACCAGATCAGCCTGCGCTGTCCGCGCAGACTGATCCGGCCGACACATTCCGTCTTAGGGGGATAGATGTATACAGTAGTTATTCCTGAAACAGAAAATCCACAGGATACGAACAGTGTCGGTCCGGGTAAGCCTGCGTGGCATGCTTAGGCTGATCCGGGTCGATACTTTACGCAGAGTCCATAATGTTGGTTTTCTCGCGGGACGGCTCAAATGTTGGAATAGTTTAACACGTGGTGGGCAACTGTATGCTTAACTTTACAATGATGTTCAAAGATGATTTCCGTTTATTGATAATTACAAATTTACTTGCATGAAAATAAATCCTTTCCCACTTACAACATATTTGCAGCAGAGGACTTTGGAAACATCTGTATGAATGATTGCAATCCTGCTCTTTATGAGCAATTTCTCAATTGGTCAAAATATTTTCAAAAGTCGTCTGCTGCAGATAAATCCAAATGCGTCTTCATGAGGGAAAGAGTTAAAAGTTCTTTCTTGGAGTAAATAA
Organism: Serripes groenlandicus; assembly: GCA_031761405.1. Taxonomy (NCBI): domain Eukaryota; kingdom Metazoa; phylum Mollusca; class Bivalvia; order Cardiida; family Cardiidae; genus Serripes; species Serripes groenlandicus. Next base: position 8,754,754 of record JASEVX010000013.1, read on the forward strand.
ATCGGGTCGGGAACACCATCTTTTATGGTCATCGTGTTTACATTAAGTCCTACTTGAATGTTTCAATTATTTATAAAAACCGCCATTATGCTCTTAAACCGACCGTGTAGGAAATGCTCTAACGGTATGAACCCTTTCCCTCATATAGACACTTTCCGACGCCTCTGCAGCAGACAGCTTTTTGAAAACATAGTGACAAAAGAAGAAATTGCTCAAAACGAGCAATTTCTCCTTTTGCCACAATGTTTTCCACTTTTAGTCATAAGTTATCCATTCAATAATAGAGATTTTCTATATTTTGACAAGATATATTCAAAGTTGTCTGCTGCAGAATTGTCGTATGAGGGAAAGGGTTAAACCGACCATGTAGGAAATGCTCTAACGGTATTAAACAACTTTACTGGCATTCTTAACAATCTTACCTCCCTGCAAAATTGGCAAATTATTCTCGATAACATTGCCAAATTCACAGATTGAGTTTTAAATTGATGTTAAGATCTACTGCACTGACTTGTATTACATTTTACGTATTTTATAAAGTGCAATACACGTCGTTTTATACAAATGAAAGTAATGTGAAAACATGTCTTGTGGATAGGCTTATAGATACCTTTTACGAAATAACTTTCTAAGAATTCATTTGAGAAAGACGAACTACAGATATTGGATCATTGACAGATTGTCAGATTGTCAACTACAGTTATTGTCCATCAATTATCATTATATTAAAACTGATTTAAACAACTCTTTCCCGCATACAGCAAGTCTGAAGCAGACGACATTGAACACATCTGAGCAAGAGAATGGAACATCCCAATAAATGAAAGAATAGAAATTGAATAAAGTTGAAAACATTATGGCAAAAGGCGAACTTGCTCGTTTTGAGCAATTTCTCTTCTTGCAGCAGCAATGTTTCCAAAAACTTGTCTGCTGCAGAGGCGTCAAAATGCAACTGCAGGTACTTGGAATTTGTAATAATCAGAAAAAGAAACAAATTCGGAGCCTATTTTCAAGCATGTTTATTCATGACCAATCCGACGCACCCCATGCTCTACATGTGAACGCGTTTTCGGGTGACAGAGGAACGACGCCATATGGAAATCGACCAGATAATTATTTGGGATATAAAACTTAAACAATACTCATACCTACGCATCTAGTGTTCTAGCTTTCATAACCATTTTCCGGTTTCTTAACCCTTTCCCACATAAAAACAATCTGCAGCAGACGAATTTAAAAATATCTAGGCCAAAAAATGGACAATCTCTATAAATGAAGTTTAAATTACTGAAAAAAAGTTGAAACGTTGTGACAAATGGAGAAATTGCTCGTTTTGAGCAATTTATGCTCTTGTCACAATGTTTTCAAGAACCTACATGTGGGAAAGGGTTAATGGATTCAAATAACGGACATGACATACTCTGATGAGACTATGCTGATCTGGGTCGTGTCCGTTCGTAAATCGAGCCCTTGCATTGGAAAAGGTTCAAGTTGGCTTTTGTGAACAGTGTAGATCATGATAAGCCTGTGCATCCACACACCTTGATCAAGGTTGACACTTTTCACATATTGCTTAACACAAGCTTGTAAGACACTTGTACCAACTTGTATAGATTATGATCAGATGGATCATATGCACAGGCTGATCTGATCCTTAAACGTTCTTCAATTCCAACTTGTACTGTTTGCACGGGCGCATTTAGAAATCCGCTCATGTCGATTTGCATAAGACATGTCTTGACCCTTTCTCTCATACAATAAATCTGCAGCAGACGATTTTGAAACCATCTTGGCAAACCTATGAAAAGTTTCGCAGTATGATTATTGAATCGAGTTGAAAACTGTGACAAAAGGAGAAATTGCCATTTGTCACACACTGTTTACAAAAGTCGTCTGCTGCAGAGGCGTCAGAATACTTAAGTATGTGAGAAAGGGTTAAATATTCCAGGACATAGGACATCTCTTTGGAATACACCATGTAAACAGCGAATTTAGAAAGGTCAAGTATATTCAGTTTGATTTTCTGAAGGCCTGTTTGACAATTTCAAAAATCCGTGTAATTTATTTTGATTTACTACACGATCGGGGGGAATAAAAAGGTCAAGTGAATTTTGAGATTAAACTTTAAGATCTGTACTTTTGATATAATGTGTATCGTCAAGTTATATGATGATGGTCAAGCATCGGTGACTCTTGTACAATTCTCTTCTGTTTTATTTGGTCATGTTTGACATGTAATTTCTTGTATGGTTTATGCACAGACATATACAAAAATGTATTATTATCATCTCTATTATTATTATCAGCTCTATTATTATTATCATCTCTATTGTTATTATTATTATTTATTATCATCTCTATTATTATTATTATTATTTATCTTCATCATTTTTTTATTATTATCATTAAGATATCTTATTGAAGTCAATGTTTCGATATACATTTTAGATGATACGAGACTGTATAACGCCTTTGGAGAGAAAATAAATAATTATTGTTGAAACCATGTAAGTTTTACATAGATGATTTAAAAACAATTAAAAAAAGGAACTGTGTTTATTTTGAACGCTAATTCTTTGTCATTCTATACATCTTGGGCTTAACACAAATTACACACAAGCGTATTATACTGTTTTATACCAAGAGACCGAGAAAGGAACGTTAGTAAATTAAAACCTACGCGTAAACATCTTAAAATGTACACACATTATCTATTCATTTCTATATTATTTTCCAAAATATGTAAGTTTAAACTTATTTAATTTACATCGATTGCGAAACAAGCTTACAGCTTATATTTATCACGCTCGATGTCTGTTTCATGGAGACTTAACCAGTACTCGCAACGATTGTGTGAAAAAATGGGAAAGTCAGAACCCGCTCACCACGGGATTCGAACCCGAGACCTTTGCAACAAGAGGCCAACGCTATACCTCTTCCACGCACGTTAAAGGTACTGAACTACAGAACATAGTTATTTTAGTTGTAAAACTGTTTTTAAAAGTTGTCTTGAAATATTAGAATCATAATTCTGGGATAAAAATAGAGAAATAATTTCACTTTCCAGTACCATAAACATCTAAATATTGATCGTTCATGCGTCATTTTTACTGGGTAGACATACCCAGTAAGCCAAATGTTGTCCATTTTCATAAATTTCAAGTGACAGTCTCTAACATGTAATGCCAAAACAGTTTTTAACTACTTATTACTTACTTTGTTGTCACTATTAGCAATATTTGTAGAAGTTTCAACATTTCATAATTTTGATCAAATGAAAGAACGCAAAAAATCTATACTATTTTCAGTTCCAGAAATATTTCCTAATTTCATCTTCACAACAAAACAAATTGCAAAGTGTTTTTGTTCATAGAAATTCGTGTCACATGTCTAAAACTATTGCAATGTCCTTTGCATCTGACCTCTCGAGAATGATTTACATGTATTATACATGCTCTGTCAATGAGTGTTTAATACGACCCTCTATATCTGTCTGTACATTAGTGTACCCTTCCATTGGTACATATTCGTGTTTATAATGTGTGTATGCTTTTTTTGTTTTGATTTGTATGTAAACTTGTTCAAATTTAGTCTTATAATATCTACTATATATATAGATTTATAAGGATATTGTATTGAAAAGAATATACTAAAGTACTAACGTTTCAAAGTTTAATTCATACACTCAACACATGTTAAATGAGGTAATTGGTATACTTGTTCATGTAACCAGGGTCCCATTACAATAACCTTACTTAGCGCTAAGTAACATTTAAATTCGTAGAGGCACATTTCATCATTTCAGCCCTCTCGCGAGAAAACCAAACATTGAGGACTCTGCGTAAAGTATCGACCCGGATCAGCCTAAGCATGCCGCGCAGGCTTACCCGGATAGACAATGACCTTTCACCTGCTGTAGATGTTCTGTTTCAGGAATCATTACTCTATACCTCTATCCCCATGAGACGGAATGTGTCGGGCCGGATCAGTCTGCGCGTACTGCGCAGGCTTATCTTGGTCGATACATTACGCAGATGCCATAATGTTGGTTTTCTCGCGGGACGGCTCATGTTTCCCGAATAATAATGCCAAACAATGTCATGTTTTAACACGTATTGTTAGTCAGCAAGGGAACTATTTTAGCCAACATAGTCATTTACTTAAATATATTCCACCATTAATGTTTTACAAAATATTGGTGGAAACAAAAAGGATGAACTATGCTCTTAAGTTTTTAAGTATTACTTAACGCTAAAGTAAGAGGAGCCAGTAAGTAATTGGAGCCAGTAAGTGTTAATCGATGCATATAAACTATATTATACATACCCTCGATGACTATTGTTATATCCAGGATCCATTAATATGATCCATAATGAAATCGTATCCAATTGTATCGTTTACATACAAGTCTAAATTCACAGACCAATTAATAAAAACAAAACAATAATTAAAATTATTTCATTTGAAGAATAATATATTTCAATTATAGAAACTAACCATTTCCCTTGTAGAAAAATCCAAACTTGACGTTGCTACATCATGACGGACGACTTTTGAAAAATAAAACAATGTGGAAAGAAGGTATTGCTTACTTACATTGAAGTGTTTCCCAAAAGAAAAAAAAACAATCTGCATTCTATCTGAACTATTTATGTACAATTTCTTTAGCATCGTTTTCAAGTTGCCAGATTTTTTTTCTGGGACGTCAGATCATTGAATGATTAAACCTTTATTCAAATTAACAAAAATCACCAACACAACCACGGACACGACGGTATTATATTGGACAATCAAGTTCGTGTTCGCGTTTCTCTACATGCCTTCCTATCGAAGCCTATCGCGGGCCTATCAGTTACAATCAGTAGATTCGAGCTCGCGGAATCATAAAAAAAGAATTTCCCGTGATAAGATCCGAGATTATTCGAAGCCGTTGAGAGCGATTTGCTAAAGCCCTAAGCTGATTGTTTAATCCACAACGAAATTCACGACTAAACGAACATTATGAATTGGATTCTTATTATCATGATTGCCACGGTTTTATGTTTATTTCTCCTTCTTCGTCTGTTACTTTATCAAATACCTTGTGGAGAAAAAGGTTTGGTCTGAAATTCTGAATGAACAGCAATTACTTTTCTAACACTCTTTTCTATTACAGTAGGGTCCGTATCTCTAGATAATGAGCGTTTATCATGACCTAAAATATATTTTTGGCCTCCAAAACCTATGTTGTGGGTACTCAAAAGAATCGTCTTGGCGAGACGATTCTTTTTGAGTACCCACAACATATGTTTTTGATAAGTGCTAGGAGAGATATCATATAAGAAACACCTTTTTACTCCTCCTTATCTAGTCCCCTGAGTTGACAATGTACTTATAATCGATTGTTGTCTAATTCGTAAGATATATTAGTCAGCATATTATCTGTTCACTTATCGCGGGGTCGTATACTCAATTCATTACAAACAGAAATATTTACAACTCAATAAAGAAAATAGTAGAATTGAGAAAATAGCTATTAGCTCACGCGACACTCTCTCTGTATAGATGACATAGTTTATGAATTTATATAGGGACTGATAACTAAATAAATTAACTATGGTTACACACATGTGAGAGAAATTTTCTGGTGAAAATTGAATGTTAATGCTTATATTGTACTACCCTTCCCCTTTACCAAATGTGTGATTTAAAAAAATAAAGGTTGTGTTCTGTTCTGTTCTTTTATGAGAACTATTACCATTAAATGTTCATGTACACGGATACAATAGAGTTATAAAAGATCTTGTACATGCTTATTATTCTTCTCTTTGTAGACTCCTGTTTAAAATTGTCATCGAATATCGTTATAGGTATATATCAAAATAATAAACCGATAAGTTCCGGTTGAACATAGGCAACACTATAGTGTTAGCCCAATCGTCCTGGTAATTCATACTGCCCCACCAATAATACCGTTCGATTGAATTTGACCAAAATGGTCTTTCTTGTTAATTTACTTTGGTAGAAAATAATAAACCCTTAACTGGCACTTGATAGGACGGCAATTATGTGGATGCAGATCTTTGTCGAAACCGCTCACAGGTAAATATACCTGCGAGAGGTTTGGACAAAGATCTGAATCCACATTGAAGTTTCTTTATCAGGATGAAATAAAATCAATCAAGCTCTTTGTTATACTGAATAGAATAAAATAGAATATATTTTACTAACTTATACAACATACATGTATCTCGTCATACAAAACATTTTTATAAATGAATTAAAGAAAATCAAACACGGTTATATCAATACATAATCACTTCGTAAGAATGTTATTATGCCTTTATACCATATACTACATGGGTAATAGGATGAACAATTTCGTTTATAACTATGATTGTATGCATCGTGAACATATATAGAATAATGGTTATATATAACTATTTCTACGTTTTGTCTCCAAAGATAAAACATGAGCTAGTATATAACTATGAATATATGCATGGTGAACATGTATAGAATATTAGTTATAACTATTTCTACGTTTTGTCTCCAAAGATAAATAATAAGTTAATTTATATTGATTGTTTCCTGTGTAATTGATGAAAGAAGTTAATTAATGTAAAACATATTTGGACGGGTGATATCGAACTCGTCGATAAATGTGTAAACATGACAAACCAATAAATGCAATCGCGATAATCGATAATGTAATATTATTCGAATACAGAATTTCTTAATTAAAAGGATCTACTTTTTATAATTAGCGTATCAAATGAGCAACCAGAACTGAACGGTCAGATGAACGATTGATCTGCTGTTTTCTTGGTATGATATGATCACGACCTTGCCTTTCATAATACACAATTAATAATAAATGTGAAAATACTCAAGTGAGTTCTCAATCAAAAAGGTCTACAGGAAAAGACAACAACCTACTTCCGTACAAACTCGTTTAGCTTATTTAGAACTGTTTACAGCATTTTTGTCAAGTTTTCAATTTATTTATGATCGATCACATTACTACGGTAGATGCACACCTACATTTCATATAAAGATAGTAGTTTACTTTTCAAATGTAGATATTTCTAAGACATTTTGGAATACCTTCAAACGCATATGTCCATATGATTGCCGACTATGTACATACACAGATTTTTTGAGTCGAAATATAAATGTGCGTCAGTACTCAAGGAATATCTTTAATTCCGATATGTTTAGTTCTATCGACTGTCCATGGCCAATTAATTTCAACAAGTTCGCAGAGCTCTAGATAAGGGGTGTTTTGTAAGTTCAATATTTTTATTTGTCCTTCTAACTCTATGTTGGTGGTACTCTAAAGAATCGTCTGAGACCATTCTTTTGAGCACCTAATTCAGAAGGTTCGATTAGACAATAAGAGAGATATTGTGGGTAAAAGAGCTGTATACCCCTCCTTATCTGGCCCTCTGGGTTCGAGATTAAAGTTTCTAAACCAGAGCATGGAAGTATCATTTTAGAAAGTAAGACTGTCAGAAAGATAAAACAGAAGATAGAAAAAAGATACTCACCGATGATGCTGGGCTGACTT